>BJKM01000470.1:0-110746 GCA_015082035.1 Chaenogobius annularis
CATGTCGGTGTAATCCTCATTCGTCCGGGAGTGTTCCATTGCAGAAAAAGATTCAGTTGTAGTCATCTGGACTCTGTTTAAAAAAACAAGTCTGAGAACTCCTGTTTATATCCTACTCTGTGAAAGCCCTGCCCACAGGGCGGGACCTCCTGATAATGGCCCATTGAAACTTAACTGAGATGGGCCATCTACATCCTATTGTACACTGACTTTCGCTACCTCCTCCTTGAGTACCTGATTCGTATCAGAATGCCCCAGGTGTCTCCAGGGTTTAAGCAAACCATTATAAACAACGGGAAGGTTAAATCTTAAACCTCAATTACGATTTAAGGAAGGATTCTCTTTTTTAACAAAGATTTCCTCCTTAACTCCTCTTTCTGTGTTGATAAAGCCTCTTGTGAAGTGGTAGCCACTTCAGGCTTTATCAACACAGAAGACACTAAAGTTCAGGACCCCAGAGCACCGTGCTTCTTCATCTCAAAGCCACAAACCACTCTATTGAAGACAGTGAGGCGGAGATTCTGAGCAGGAGAAGAGATGGGTTGAAAGAGGAGTTAAGGAGGCAATATTTATTAAAAAAGAGAATCCTTCCTTAAATCGTAATGGAGGTTTAAGATTCAACCTTCCAGTTGTTTATAATGGTTTGTTGAAACCCTGGAGACGCCGGGGCATTCTGATGCTAATCAGGTACTCAAGGAGGAGGGAGCCAAAGTTTGGTCACAATAGGATGTAAATTGGCCCATTTCAGTTAGTTTTCAATGGCCCATTATAAGGAGGTTCGCCCTGTGGGCAGGGCTTTCACAGAGTAGGATATAAACAGGAGTTTTCAGACTTGTTTCAGATGACTACAACTGAATCTTTTTCTACAAGACATAGCCATGTTTATGTCATCATTCCATACTTTATTCTAGAACACACATTTCTTTTCTTTCAAATCAAACACTCGGTGGTATATGAGAAGCTGCCTGAGGAGTCATTCAGTTTACTTTTGAGATTTTCCGATTCATACGCTTTACTTGACAAGACAACAAGCATTCAAGGCCGGGAAAGTGAACTGCTGATGCCCATGTGCATATGTGCAACACATTTATCCTACGCCAGCTATGAGCAGAGAGGCGGCGTTAAACAATCAGAACTAATTACCCATCTTCTCCTGGAGTGTAGCCCTTTCGTGTGTGACCTGTGTGGAGAGCAGGGTCAAGACTGCAAACAGGAAGTAGTTCTGGATACAAAAAGACAGGTCGCGTAGCAAAAAGCCAGGCCAGTTGGGCAGGAAGCAGAGGGAAGGCATGGCCTGGACACAAACAAGAGTTGTTCTCATTACTAAAGTGGTCATTGTGTGAATGTTTGTCTTTTTCTTTTTCACTGTCTGTTAAGAACATTACATAAAATGTGCAATGTTTATTTATGCACTGTGCATGTAGTAGGTTTAAAGAGTTTTATCTTCACTCTTTTAAAGTACAATTTGGACAATGATTATTTATATTTTTGATATTTTTTATGTCAGCGTTGTGGATCGAGTGGCCCATGGTGGCGGAGGGGTTATGGTATGGACAACAAACAAAGCTGCATTTTATTGATGCCATTTTGAATGCTCAGAGACATTGTGGACAGAGGACAGATGGTAGTGTGTGTCTGAACGATCCACCTTGTCCCCTCACTTTCAGCAAAATGTGTAGAACTCAGTTCAGAGAACTGCATGATACATATCATACATATCTGTTATCTGTTACATATCTAGTTGGTTTACTCAGTCTACATGTAACATGTAATTGAACATACGTTCAAAAATAAAAGCTGAAACTGGACTCACCATTAGTGGCTGGTGTCATGGAGGGTAACAAACGCTTGGAATCCACAATCCACAGCAGATCCCACAGCAGATCCCACAGCAGATCCACAGCAGATCCACAGCAGATCCCACAGCAGATCCCACAGCAGATCCATGAGAGTATGGGTCTTCTTCAATAAGATCTAGGGCCTGCTTGAGGTTGCACACCTTGAAACTACTGACAGAAAAACCTCTGCAATGACGAGAAAACTGATCCAACTCAACCTGTAGCAAAGCAAGCAAACAAACAATCAGATGTACACATAAATGACGCATAACTACACTGACTTAGACTCCATATTTACCAAAAAGTTTTTGGTGATGTCAGCTTCATGGTTTAGAGCATGGACCCTCTTGGTCAAGAGGTGGACCTGAGTTAGAAGCTGCACATGCTGAGGGGAAAAAACAGCACAATATTACTAACATTTGGCCTCAGGTGTCATGTGTGGGTCTGCACACACTGGTGCAGGGCTATTCAACTTAATTTTCCTGAGGGCCAGATTTCTCTGGGGCCGTGGCCTCTGGGCCGGATAGGCTCCTAACCAGGTCGGAACCAAGACTAAGCAATTATCAAACCAGGTCATAACCAGGTCTAAAGCAGAATTAAATAAAGGACTAAGCCAGAAAAATCATCAAACCAGGTTTAAACTTGTACGAACCCAGAATGAAACCAGAAAACCAGAAAAAAATATAAAATATAATAATAATATTTGGAAGATGGGTTGGGCCGGATCAGCTCGTATGGCTGGCCTGATCTGGCCCCTGGGCCATAAGTTGAATAGCCCTGCCCTGGTGTATGAACGTGTTCCTGAAGGAGTTTCCTTGATGTAAAGTGCATTCAAGTACCCATTGGAGGTAGAAAAGTGCTTTATAAATGTGACCATTTCACCAGTTTAACAGTACTTTTCACCCATTTTGCATTTCTATTTAATAGAAATGAATAAAAGAGAGGTTTATCAACACTACGATCAGGGTTTCCAGGCTTCAGCAGTCAAACCCGCGCAAGACCAACTTTAAAACTGCCCAAAATCCGGCTGTATTTGTGAAAGCAGAACTCCTTTGGTGACAAACCTGCTCCTCCTCTCAAAGAGAAGCTCCACAGAGCTTTGGATAGCTTTGGATATGAGGATCACTCAAATTTAGGACTTTATTTATGTTTAGGACATTTTACATGGACAAATGCTCTAGCCAAACCCAGGGACAACAGTTCTGAGCTCGGCAGCTCTGACCAAGTCTCCCAATTCGACCTAGCAACAGTGACAAAGGTGTTGAAGGTGAACAGAAGCTGTACCTGTTGTATCTGTTGCTGTAGATGCTTTCTCTGATGCTCACTCAGCTTCAGAGTTGGAACAGCCCTTTCTGGCACCAGAATTAGCTGGGTCACATGACTGCCATTCGATTGCGCCTGGGTCACAAGATGTTGGGGCAGGCCAAGGTTCACCTGGTTCTTAAATGGCAGTGCAGGGCTCATGGCCTGGGTTTGTGTGGTGTTGGTGGTGTCCTGGAGAGCTCTTCTGGTCTGGATGGGCCTAATCACAGTCTTCAGTTGATCTGATAGCAATGGCTCAAATGAAGGCTCAACAGTTACACTACGCACAGAGAAGGAAACATGGTTAAGATTAATACTTAAAAGGCACTCAATAAGAAACAAAGGAACTAATCCTATTGGAGATTGAACTGCCTAGTCGTGTGGTGGCAAACACTAATCATTTTTAGTTTATAAGATACCATTTTACAGGCCAAGGACACTGACCAGTAAATATATTTGGAGTCAAACTGGTCTAGGGGCTCTGGAGGTCACAACAGCTCAGTAATGCCTTCTTTAGTGGACATCAAGATCAGATACTAGTTTGAATATCAAGTATTTGTTTTTGAGAAGCCTTGTGCATACAGTATGATTGTTCCCTCTGACAGCACTCTTCCGTGTGTGACTGTGATGTGGAAGATGTCAGGCTTTAGAGGAAGTGCTTTTCTTTCTCTCTCGACCCAAACAGAGACAGCACCACTCTGCTGCTCTGTCCCAACGAGAGAACAGGAAGGCCTGACTTTTACATCATAACCAAGAAAAGTCTTATTTTACCGTAAAGACTGAGGAACTTTAAACTGAGGTTCAGGATTAAATGATTCTTCATCATCTGGTTCTTCATGCTCTTCGTCCTCAACAGCCTGCTCCTGGAGCTAAAAGAAAAACAGCATGAAAGATACGACCGCATCCAAGAACCACAAACAAACACATCAACACGGTGCTAGATAGTATGCAATAGCAGAGCTATTACAGTTCAATATATTAGTCAAATAATTAGTGTCCACTGTCCAAAATGCATTCATACCCATCAAATAAAAAGTTTGTTAGATCTTGGGATGTCCTAATAATACATTTTTAGTTTTATGTTACAATTATTCACAATTACTGACACCATGAGCAAAACAACAATAAAATCCTTCATTTCATGGCACTAATAGTTCACTCCTCTGGTCGGTGACCAGCGTTAGGAAATGAGGTTCAATAAAGTGAAAGTGGGACTAAATGGTCCACTAAACTCTGCAAGGGGCTGGGCCTGGAAGACTAAAGGGGGATGAGGGGCGGGGCCTTGATTTTGATCAGTTATAACTCTCGAGAAGAAGAAGAATAGTCCTTTCTTTTGAGACAACCCACAGCTCAGCAAACAGCTTCTGTCCTCAGTAGCAACGAGTGTGTCACGTCACTTCAGGCCCACGAACAGAGACAAACAGGCGGACCCTAACCCCGCAGGAAAAGTTGCATAGTGTCCCTTTAACTGATTCATGGTGGAGAAGCCCTTTGCACGCTGAGCTCTAACTCGTCCTTACCGTCTCAAAAAACTCCTCTAGCAGCTCATTGACTTCTTTTTCTGAAATGCACAATTATAGTTCTATGTTAATAAGCTTGTTTTTTAAACTTCTTTAAAAAACAGATAACTAAAACTATCAATTAGGAGTATGGATGAGCTCATAATGTGGACACTACTCTGTGGTTCAGTAAGTGCCACACAAAGGCCTTACTTGTGATCTGAACGGCTCGATCTGTCCTGTAGTCTTCCATATCCGGCTCATCCAAGTCTTCCAAGAAGTTGTATTCCGGGTCGTCCTCGTCCTCTGCCTCCTCTGAAGAAACAGATAAAAGGTTCAAACATGTTTTATAAGTGCAGTGGAACATCTTCATCGCTTGTTTGGCTTCAAATGTTCTGAACTTTACAGACAGTTCATTTAAGGTGCGTTCACAATATGCAGCCCTAAATTGAGTCTATGTTTAGCCCTGATCTAGTCCAGGTTTAGTTTCGGGCCTTGTCCTAGTTTATTCCAGATTTTGATGTGATGAATGTGCAAGTGTGAATGCCAGCCCAAAACCAGAACAAAACAAAAGACAATAGTACAAGCAATGAGTTTTACTACTTTTTAACTGCCATTATATATTCTATTGCTATTTAAATGTGTAAGCATTTGTTATTAAACCAGATCCAAGCAGGTCTAAAAATTGACTATTCCAGGTCCTAACTAAAACAGCTCTACTAGTTCTAAACAATGACATAACCCAAGAACAATGAATCTGCTGTGATTAACAGGTCGGGTTCATGTGAGCTCAAAAACACGGTCAGAGGTACTATCCACATGAAACAGCTTCTTCTGTCAGTATAAAAACAGAACAGATCATTCTAAACATTTTTTCACAATAGCTTCAGAATTTGTGACATTGCTGTCAAAGTTGAAGTTGAAAGGACTTTAAGTTTATGGAGCCAATCTCTAACAAATAATGATAAAGTTAAACATTTGTGGATCATAAGTTGCCAAAAACAGGCATGCAAAGAAAAGAAGGGAGTCAGCCTTTTTGTCAGAGCAAAGTTTTCTGGGTGAACTGGCCTTTAATCTTATGGTTAAAGGTCCTTTCAACTGACAACAGCCATGTCTTTGGACTTGGAATAGCTTTCTTCTTTTTGCTTTATGGAAAAATAATGATACTTTTGTGCTGACAGAGAAGTTGGAACTTCAGAGGCAAAGCAAAAACATCTCCATGGAGACACAAGAAGACTCCACACCAGAAAGGTTACAAGTCAGGAGTCTATTTAAAAAAATTAACTTTATTTTAAACCTCTAAGTTTCCAGTTCAAGTGTAAACTATGGATTTGGGTAGGGATTGTAGACTGTTTGAGGTTCATTTAGAGTGAAAGAGGTACTGCACCTGTGTTCTCCGGAGCGACCAGGCCCTTGAGCCACTGGGTCCAGTGAGGATCCCGGGTCTGGTGGGTGGGGCTGGCGTACATATCAGCAGTGATGTCAGGGGAAAGAAGTTCCGCCTCCAGACGATTTATAGGAACATCCACAAGAGGGAGCTTTGAGCGAGTGCGACAAGCCAACGGATCCTCATCCTGAAGGGCAGTACAAAATAGGGACTTTTTAATATGTAGTTCATGAGAAGTAAAGCTATGATGTCTGAAAACAACTTAAGTAATATACACGGAACAAAAATGTAAATGGTACAAGGCACACCTATGCAAGGGGGATGTCTTGGACTGCGTGAGGCAAAAAAAGTCACACCAGATCTTAAAGCAAAACTGAACATTTCAGAGTGTCCTCTTAATATGGCCAGCCTAAAGAGCGTTCACACTACAGCACTAAAACACTAAAAGCGCCCAGGTTACATTCGAAGTCTATGTGGACACGCGTCCAGCAGCGTCTGACACGGCGGCGGCAGCCACAGCATGTAAAACATAAATGACAATCTGCTGCTTTTACAGTGAAATGTCAAGATGAAGAGGGAGTTCTGCAGTCTTGAACAGGAAGTCAATGGACCCGTTTCTATTATTAAGCTGTTTTAGATGTACATTGCCGTTTAAATGAACAAAATTCAAAATGCAAATCTACTCATATTATTGTTCAATTCTAAGTGTTCGTCTCCTTTAACAGTAGAGCTGCTCTGACTAGTTCTGCCATCGTTTCTCTCCTACATTGGCCAGGTCTAATGGCGAAATCCAGTTGTGAGGAGAATGTTTAGCCAGGTGAACGTCTTACCTGGTAAAAGTAGGCAGGGTTAGAGTTGAGCTCCTCCTCTACAGCGTTGAGTCTGTCTAAGAAAGAGTCAGTGAGTGGATCAGAAGCAGGGGCCTTGGCTCTGGGGCCGCACGAGCAGTCTGCAGGTCTGAAGTGAAGCTGGACTGAGGCTCTGTGGCTCTGTGCTTCTGGGGTCTGGGAGCAAGGGTGCACTCTGAGAGGGGATGCCAGACTGTCGCCATCACTCAGGAACAGCTAGCAAAAAACACAATCACATTTTGTCAAGAGTTATTACATTTTAGAGGCTAAACAGTCCCTCCCACTCTGAAACCCGCTGAGGTTACAGAAAAATTCGAATATTAAGCATTTAAAGGCAAGACAGAGGCTACCCAATGTCCATAATGCAGTTGTTTTCAGTTCAAATCCCATTTAAAACTGTCTGCAAAATAAGTGAACAGTTTAGAAGTTGAGCTCCATACGAGTCTGTGGTAGGGAGTCACTTTCACTCTACAACTACTGTCTTTTATATTTAACTGTACCATTACAACCCTTTACCAAGTGTTCACACACACAAGTAAAGTAGTATTTCAATATTCTGCTCCCACCCACATGGTATAACTTACAAAAGGTTTGGAAACTAAAATAACTGATTCCAATAGGTCAGTTTAAATGAATGTTGAAGATCTAAACGTGTGTTGATCTGGGATGCTGTTTAGCCAGGATTCTCTTGAAAAAGAGATTAATCATCTCACTGGGACTTTCCTTGTTAAATTTTAAAAAAGGAGGGTGTTCTTCAGACCTCATCCGTTGTGTCATCCTCCTCATCTTCATCAGGACAGTACTCTTCATCAGATGAGTCCTCTTCCTCCTCCAGATCCATGTCCACGAACCCAGAGCCCTAAAAACCACGGAAAACAAGCGTTACAGACTCAACAAGGAAAACTAAGAACCGACTTTAACAGCAAGTGCTTACTCTGTTTGAGCTGCTGATCGCCGGGAGGCTCCAGTTCACCTTCTGACAAAACACAACATATGTTTTAGCAACCAGCAAATGTATTTTTTATGTTAACAATAAATCAGTTGTAGTGCATTGCTTCATGGGACATGCAGACTTGTTTCTTGGATGTTGAGTTGGTTTATGATCTGGTTTGAGGTACTGGGACTGAAAAGTGAGACTTGGATCTAGTCTCAACTGAAACAATTTGATCAATAAATTGCAACTAATCGACTACTGAAATGATTTTTCAATGTTTTTAAAGAAAAAAAAAACATTTTTTTGTCAATAAATCACGATGTCCTCAAGCGACATCTCTTTCGTTTTATCTGGGTTAAATTACGGTAGTTTTGCAATTTAAACAACGAATCAATAAGTTGAAAGAAATAACAGTACTTTTAGTTGAAACAAATACTTCCAGTTGACAAAATATTTGTCATTTCAGTCATCTTGATTACTTTTTATTTAGTTTTAGTTATCAGATATGACATCATATTTTAGTCTTGAAATAACACTGCTCTCTTCTGCTACAAAGTGGACACAGAGCTTTCTGAGAGCAACGGTACCTGTCCCCGCTCCACGGCCTGCTTCAGCCTGGACCGGGTCATTTTAGGCTCCTGAAAACATACAAACAACCATTCAGTTTGAGGCCAAAATAAAGCAGAAAAGAACCACACCATTGTACAGAGTGGACTCACAAACAGTGGTAGGTCCTGAGTGTCTCTGATGGCAGCCTTCATCATTTCCACCACCGTCTCGTGGGTGATCACCTCCTACACCAACAGAAAACCCACTGTTATTTACAATTGCAACTTCTCCAGCCAAGAGTTGTATTTGAATTGTACTCGTTGGCACAGACTTACATGATTGTAAAGCCGACAGCCCTGGACTCACCCGTAAGATGTTGCGGACGTTGCTCTTGGTGAGGTTGTGTTTGCGAGACATCTTGCGTAGGTCCAGTTCCAGCTGGTTTTCACTGCCATGGCTGTCGTCTGCGCTGGTCTCTGCGTCGTCGTCGGACTCTGCATACAGCTCAGTGTCACTCACTCACACAGGCTAACAGTACCGAAGACAAACCAAGTACAAGAGGTGTGTGTGTTCACCTGTGTCTGCAGCAGGAGGCGCTGAATACTCACTCCTCAAACGTTTGGACTGAATAAGGTCTGGTTCAGAACTCCTCTTCTCCACATGCTGTAAATACAAAAAATACTTTATTTTACACTACCCTTGTACTTTTCTCATCAAGTGCAAGTTAAACAACACCATTATCATCATTTGATTTATATTACAAATTTAAATCAATAACACAAATAATTAGAACACATTAGATAGAAATGAGTCGTCCGGTCCTAAAACTCTAAACTTTGTGCATCAGGGCTTTCAAAGTGGAGGCAGAAGGTGATTTGTGCTCAGAGATGACAAATGAACAAGATTGAGGAAGTTTGTGTTATGTCCGTACTATACATTTTAGAAATAATTACACATGCATTTTAATAAAATGAGAACACGGTAAACTTGAGTGGTATTTTAACACAGCAGTACCTATTACTTTGACTTTACAAGCTCAGAGTTGCCTTATTCTTGCTTTTATTAAAAAAAGAAAATTAAAATAATAGTAAGTAAATATACATTTACTTAAACATTTAGGCCAATTTACTCTAACATGCGTCTTGTCTTTATGTATGACAGACTGAACTGCGCAGGATCAGTCCAAAATGCAGTCTGCAGCTTGTCCTCGGCCAAGTGTATATTATTATTTTTTTATTACGTAAATAATCATAACACTCTCATTTCCTTATACTTACTTATACTTCAGTATTTTAACTTCTGCAATACTTTGAGAGACCTACTTTTATTTGCACTGGAGTAATATTTGACCAGATGCATCTGTGCTTTTATTCAATTAAAGAAATGCAGTACTTTGACCTCCAGCTCTGGTTCGCTGTGAATAATAATACGAAGTGCGTTGAAAGAAGACTTCTTAAGACACATTTCCATTACACTTAGCTACAATCAAACATTTTAGCACAACGTGCAAATCAGAAATGAAATACATGAATTCAATCTTCGACTGGTTAAGCTTAGGCCAATGTATGTTACTGTTATAGATTGGTATTAGATAAAATCCAAGCTTCCTAAAGACTGTACAGACTATAGTCTTAAAATGTAAACATGGCTATCAGTTTGTATAACCGGACGTGCACGTATGTAATGTTGTTCTCTTAAGAATACAGAGCAGATTAATGACTATGTCGTAGAGTAAGTAAACGCATCTGTCAGAGGTAATAATATATTATTAGATTTAGTACATAATATCTTTATTTGGTCTCTTACCTGCATAGCAGCGCCAGGCTAAGGCTAAGGCTAATGCTAACGCTAGCTCCTCTCCACATCTGCTTGTTTCACTGACGTTTTAGCGGTGGTTTGGCACGGGCTGAATGAGGCGCCCCCTGCTGCTGCGGAGTGTAACGGACAGACTCACAATCACTTTTGTTCAAATTCATTATTTTCAGATATGCAGCGGACCAGCAGAAATAATGTGGAATTTCCTCATGAAAATACAATGTACATGTTACGGTCACATGGTTTTCTTCCTGGAGAGCATATTGAGGTTCTTTGACTATTTAAGATACAAAAACATTCTAAAATCCACAATGGAGCAAGTGAAGTGAGAGAATAGAGAGAACTGGTATTCATCGAGGCAAAATATTTTGTAAATCCAAGGGTTTCAGCTTCCTTTTCATTTTGCTCATTTAAGTATTCAATGTTATCTTTAGTCCTAAATTGTAAATTGCTATGGCAACAGTCCTGTTCATCACTTGAAACCCATAGATTTCTGCCATCTTTGGATCTGACTGAGGAAATACAAAAACACGTTCACTGATTGTAGAAAAGATTCAGTTATAGTCTTCTTCTACTAGAATCTTTTTCTACAATGGAACACTCCTGGACGAATGAGGGATTACACCGACACGTTCACTGATGTTCAAGCCCAGTTTACTTCCCGCTTCAGGAATGTGAATGAAACTAGGACCTGACGAGACCAACAGCAGTAACAGAAAATAGAACGTGTTAATAATGGTTTTATTGGTTGATTCAAATAGAAAAAAGAGGGCCATTTCAATCTTGCATTTACACGTAGCTCAACTGCAACTTTTCGTGATCTCAGGCCTTTCAAACTTTAGCAGAAAGCAGAGAATTCTCCTGTCGAATCGCTTTGTAGTCCTCCAGAATCCTCTCCAGGTTTGCCACGGTTTTGTTCCCATTTTCGGACTCAATCTATAAACGACACCCCAAAAAAAGAATACAAGAATACAAGAAGACAATGATTTAATGTCACCAACTTTTCAGCAGAATTAATTCTACAAATACATGTACTCCCCACCTGCTCCTCCAAATCACGGATCTCCCTTAAAATTGAGCCCGTGTCTTCAATGGTTTGGATCAACTGATTGCAGTTCTAAACGAAGAGGACAAATGGGAAATAAAATGTGATGAAAAGGGTAAAGTATCAGACTGGAGATCAGAGTAGAAAAATGCATACTTCGTGTAAGGCAGCCAGGTGCTTGTAGGATTTACGGACAGATTCGTCTCTCTTGGCGTCCTGAAACGATCACAGGTATTATTGCACTGCATGTTTAGTCACCCGATTGCCTTCGTTTGTCTCTCTCTAGAGTTGAAACTGAGCTGCGACAGGTCAGATTTCGCAGGTAGAATTTAATGTGAAACTGTCAGAATGCATTTGTTGACCTAATTTATGCTTCATTCTGCCAACAGCGCCCCCACCCTGTCAATCAAATTATGAGGCACTAATCAACAATTGTCAAAACGGGTCTTTCTCAATCCGATCTGCTATTCCAAACTCTCACAGGCCACAGCGCCAACACGAGGGTCAGAGGTCAAATGAATATTGATGCAAAGGGCTGTCACACTTTCAAATTTGAGTGTCTTTGTTTATTAACCTTTATTTAAGGTAAGAAACCCACTGAGATCGAGACCTGTTTTACAAGTATGACCTGTTGGCGTAACGATTATTGTGAGAATAAACCTCATGATTTAACGATTATTCGCGATCATTAACATCACAACAAAACAACAATAAAATCCTTCATTTTCTTCTTGTTTTCTCCTTAATATGTGACCTGCTTTATGAAAACAATCTTTCTGAATGATTAATTTGACATAAACGGCAAAATAAAAAAGTGGTTCAGGAATGGTCACTTTTCTATTAAATTTTAAATTTTTAAACTTAATTATTCTTCTAAAAATGCCACATTTATCATTATTTAGTCGTTATAATTATATTGTGACCTAAATAATCACAGTTATAGATGAACCTAATAAAGTTGACATCTCTAATGCTAACTGGCAGTTTAGAGAAAGATTGGGTAATTGTGCAGCACTGCCATTTATTTCACCTTTGTGACAGAAGAGAAGTTGTGCAGAAGAAAATCCATTCATTCATTACATTTTTCTTGAGTTATTTATGACAGATAAGGCCTGAATATGAAATTAAACTAACTATAAGCTTATTAATACATTACTGTGTTTTATAGACATGAATAAATTACAGTCACGTGTGAGAATGTGATGATGTCATAACCGCAGATGGAGGACATATTGATTACATTGGACTTTGCAATGAAGTATCTCAAGGTAAATTCACAAACGTTGAACCTGATGATTTCTCTGAGTGACTAGAAATAAGAACTCATTCCCTTACAACTCAAATCTGCATTTTAACACCATTAATATTATTGGCCGATGGAATGTTTGTGATGTCACATGAACGCAGCCTAATGCTTTAAACAGCAGTGATGAACATGGACATTTACAAACAATAATCCAATAATTGACCCCTATACCAGTAAACGCGGAAACACTGTGGTTCAGATCTCTGTCATTACTGGGCCAATCCACATGAATCAAACACTGGCACAAAGTTCAACAACATCTTTATCAGTATTTCTGGATTCCAGGCAAAAGATTCAGTCCTGATTTGAAGGGATTGGTATAGCATTAGAAAGTGGCGTCATTATTCAACCCCAAAGACTTTAAACCATAAGATTAACATGACAAGTTTGTGGAGATAATCCCAAACTAATAAAGTTTGGTTCAACATTTGTGGATTCTTTAGTAATATTTGGATATTTCCTGCACAAAACAGTGACTCTCTCATTGAGTTGTATCAAATCATGAATTTGTGGAACGAGAGAGTGACCCAAAACCTCCGGGATTCTCGCACCTACTTTGAAAATGAGCTCATCGGTGACGGCAAAGGTGCGGTCCAGTTTCCCCGTCAGGTTATTAATTTCCTTCTGAAGTTCTTTTGTGTCGGACAAAATCTACAGACAAAAAAAATTATAAAACACACATCTATACTGTCATTTCAACAGAGAGTATTACAGGAGACATAGTAGGCTTTTTTCTGGGATTTACAGACGAGTTGTTACACAAATGGATCATTCTTCGATATTTTGTTGATTGTAAATCGCAATATTGACCAATGGTTTATTATTGCATACACGTATTGTTCAATAAATAAAAGCTAACATGTTTTGGTTCATTTATTGTGGTAAAATAAGTTACTTCTATGACAAGTTATAGCAACTAACTAAAAAAGTGGGTCAATTTGCTGTTTATTTAAGGATAAAGTACATTTATTAGCACCGCACTGTATCATACTCACAGCTGCACTGTGAGCAGCTTTAAGAAATCAAACTTTCTGGACGACGAAATGAAGTTAATGTGACATAAACAGCCAGGTCAAAAGCACTTTACATTTAGGTTTACTTTTTCAGAGTATAGATTGAATTGAAATGATTTTTGCTTCCTTCAAAAACACTAACAATGGCATAAGCAGCAGAACATTAACTAGTGGAGGTTGTAGTGTACAAAGGCGCAGGATAATACTGTAGTACATGTAGTATATGTAGTATATACAGTTGGAACACAGCAGCAAAACCCTTCTTACAGATGATGAGCTCGTTTTACTGATGAGGACAAGTGATTAAACTGTAAAAACACAGTGTCAGGTGAGTTGGAGCGCAACACAGAGCCACAGAAATGAGTTTGCCTGTTTTTACAGTGGACCACTTTATTGTTTTAGGACATGATGAAAAATTATGAAGAAAAAAAGCCTTGGTAGAAGTTTGAGTCATTTTCAGAAATGATCTGCTCCTGTTAAATGTGTTTCTTTAGTTTGCACATGCTCAGAACAGCAGCAGATGTTTACGCGCCGCAGTATTCTGTAGACTGCGTTTCCATGTCGCAGTATTCTGGAGACTAAGTATTCCGGAGACTGCGTTTACATGCAGTATATACGTGACGCAGTATTCTGGAGACTAAGTATTCTGGAGACAGCATTTCCATGTCGCAGTATTCTGGAGACTAAGTATTCTGGAGACTAAGTATTCTGGAGACTAAGTATTCTGGAGACTGCGTTTACATGCAGTATATACGTGGCACAGTATTCTGGAGACTAAGTATTCTGGAGACTGCATTTCCATGTCGCAGTATTCTGGAGACTGTAAGTATTCCGGAGACTGCGTTTACATGCAGTATATACGTGGCGCAGTATTCTGGAGACTGCGTTTGCATGTCGCATAGATTAATATGCACCGCCCTAGTTCAAATGTGAATACAAATGGTTCAAAGCCCACCAGGAGGACTTGGTTTTGCGTAATATGTCTCCTTTAATATCAGAAAGGTGCTCACTTTGATGATGTCTTCCTTCTGTTTTTTGATGTTGCTGACGATCTCCAGGATTCTCTGTGTGTACGCTGAGCGGGACACGTCCTGAGGGAGACTATCCAGCTCTGAAACCTGGAGAGGAGCGCAGGGAAACGGTGAGACGACAGGTCCAAGCACAAGTATAGACCATTTAAAAGTTTGTAAATGGCTGAAAAGAGGCAAAAGTGAAGTGGGACATAATGTGATTTCACTGGAGAAACTGTGATTAACCTCAGAGCATCACAAAATAGGAGGTTGTTTTGCCAAAGTAAAAGCACTCAGACACATGTGAGTGATGTCAGAGCCTGGTTTAAACAGATTTACTGTTGTATTTTGCAGTATTTGTTTTTGTAATAAGAGATTATGACACATATACACAGACTTAACCACATATTATACTTTTTGTGAAAATCAAATTCAATTCCAGGGCAAGAAAAGAGCAAACTGACATTTCTGCTCAGAAAATGAAATACCATTAGTATTATGATCTGTCATCATTTAAAGCATTAAGTTCTACTTTAGTTTGCCCCCAGACGCCTCCATGGCAGAATTTTGAACGTTCTGATGACTTTTAAAGAGTCTCTAGTACGGCTCACTTTACCAGCTGTTTATAGGTTTGTTCTTTCTTCTTTGCCTCCTCAGTGCACACAGAAATTTTATCATGCAGAGACCGAATTTCAGACAGCTTTCCAGAAGATTCCATCTAAAAAAAGAACTAATAATAATGAGTTTCTTTTTTCTGGTTATTGTAAAGAAAGCAGTAAGTGTGTGCCGCTACTGACATCCTGAATCCTGCAGATCTCCTTGAGCCTGCGGTTCTCGTCGATAAGCGGCGCTCGATGTTTTTCCCACTGGGTAGCCAAGCTCACCACACGCCTGGAACTGGTTTCCACTAGAGCCTGTCGACAAGAAAACACTGAGGCCACTGAGGGAAATGTCAACAACAACAACAGCAGCCAGAGCAATGTTTTCAAATGTAACCAAACTAAAATAAACTAAAATATTTCTGGTGCTGGACACGTGATCACGATGAGGATCAGATACTTTGCAGGGCATGGTGGGACTTTGAGACGGACTCACCTGAATCTGGAGGAGGTTCTCGTCAGCTTGGGGCAGCAGGTCTATGGTCTTCTTTTTCACTTGAATCTGAACGTGCTTCTCATCATTTTCCCGCTCTCTTTTGTTTATATCATTCAAAACCTTGTGGAGAGACACAGCAGAAGCAGAAGACTTACATGATATCCTTCACTTTGCACTGATAAAATCTTACACGCTCAGCCATTTGTCAAGTCAATCTCAGGTTCAGAGGCCAAGCCCTCATGTGAGGGTTTTACTAATGTGCTTGTGCAAGGTTTTGGAGGGTTGTGTAGCTCCACTTTATGTCATTAGTACTGAATGTATTCAAACCGGTGCTTGTGCCCGTCACTGACTTCAAAATGCAAACAGACGTATCTGTTAAAAATGGCGCCTGTGCCAAAATCGGACTCTCAAGATAAGACTTTACTTTGTGTTTGTGGTCATAAACATATAGAAGTAACAATATCAGTTTATGAAATAAACCATTTCAAACACGGATGGCTTTTACAAATTGTTGTGCAGTGCTCAAACGGACTTCCTCTTGGTCATTAGTTGGTGTAGTACCTGAGCAGTGGTCACACTTCTGGTCTTGAGCTCTGATGTGAGCTGCTCCAGGTCCGAGCACAGATGCTGGAGCTGCTGCTGTAAAGAGGAGAGCTCGTCCTGCTGCTGGAGCTGAGTGTTCCCCTCTGAGGCCAGAGAGGGGGGTAAAGGGCAAGGGGCCGCCTCCTGCCACACACAGGGGTATCAGTGGAGCTCATGGTGAATAATGTCACAGCATTCTACATGTCTAGAGTTTAAACTGAGCCGAGACAGCTCGGAACTGTTTATCTGTCAGATTACAGATTATTGGACCTGGTTTATGGTCATTCACTAAAGTGATTTGATTCATTATTCAAAGAGGCATGACTGTGGGCAGCAGAAAGAACTTTGAGCCATAAAATGAATATGTCAAACTTGTATACCCAATGTATATCTGTTATTTCTTCCAAAAACAGGATGCGTGCTACACACCTGAGTGAAGGTAAACTTCTGAGTATGAGTGAAGTGTGAGCCTTTAGCCAGCATGTGTTCATTAGTGCAGCCTTTGAAGGCCTGTAATAACTCTGATAAGTCTGAGCCGCAGTGAGAGGCACTTTCAGAGGAAGACTGTGCAGCAGAACGCAGCTGCTCATCCATGCGCTGGCGAAGACGACAGCGCTTTCTCAGTCTGTACTCCTGTAAGAGAAAACAGTCATATTCACTGAACACAGCATCACCAACTGAACTATCCCACTGAGCATCTGTAGAGTGAACCTTGTGTTCTTGAATAGAACCAATAGAACAATTAGAACTCATTTCTATTGAACAAATCTGAACAATTATTATTTGTATATTTGGTGAAGAACATGTTAATGAACAAAGAGGAGATTCATGCTGTAAACACACTGCACTGGGCCAATGTCACATCTCCATCTGTGTCACACACACACACACACACACACACAAAACACGCACGCACACACACACACACACACACACAAGTTCACATGCACTCACACACAAGCACACACAAGCTCTCACACACAAGCACACACAAGCTCTCACACACACACACAAACACGCACGCACACACACGCGCACACACACAAGCATGCACACACAAGTTCACATGCACTCACACACAAACACGCAATGCGCGCACGCACACACACACACACACACACACACAAGCACACACAAACACACCACACAAACTCTCACACACCCAGACACGCACACACACACAAGCACACACAACAACACACGCACACACAAGCTCTCACACACCACACACACAACAAACACACGCGCCCCCACACACAAGCACACGAGCACACACCACAACACACACACACAAGCTCTCACACACACACAAAAAACAAACACAACACGCGCACACACCACACAAGCTCTCACACACACACAAGCTCTCACACACACACACAAGCACACCACAAGCTCACACAAGCTCACACAAGCACGCACACAAGCTCACATGCACACACACACAAACATACATGCGCACACACGCACGCAAGCTCACACACGTGCACACACACGCGCACACACAAGCTCTCACACACAAACAAACACGCACACACACAAGCACACACACAAGCTCTCTCACACACACACACACAAACACACGCACGCGCACAAACAGGCGCGCACACAAACACGCACACAAACACACGCACGCACACAAACACGCACACACACAAACACGCACGCACACAAACACGCATGCACACAAACACGCATGCACACAAACACATGCACACAAACACGCACGCACGCATGCTTACACATCAGAGCAGCCTGATCTGCCAGAGAGGGTCTCACCTGTGGAGTGAGCCGCGACAAAAGCCCCTGATTGTTCCATTCACAGTGCCATTCCTGCGCCGCACTGCACTCAGCCGTGTGCTGCTCCAGGAGAGAGGACACCACACAGGCATGATGGGAAGTCTGCGAGGTCACAGGAGGTAAGATGTCCCGCTGGTACTCGCTCACCTCTGAAGAAGACACAGGAGTTTAGATTGTCCTGGCGAGGCAGACCTTCAGCAGCATACACACCTTTACCGAGCTCCATGCCTGCTGGGCTGTGTGCCAGGCTCAGGGGCTGCATGTGGAAGTGGTGCAGGACGTCAGGACCCTGATCAGCAGAGAATGGATGTAAACAACACACACATACACACACTTTCTGTACAATGTTGCGCTCTGTGTTTACTTGTGTGGGAGCGTAGAGAGGCAGTCTGCAGTTTGGGGGCAGCCATGGCACGGACAGTTCAGCTTTCATTGCAGCAGCAATGCCTTTATGCACAAGCACCGATTTACCTGTAAAAAGGATGCAGAATCATTTAGTCCAGGAACATAATTCACCTTGACTGTCAAGGTTTTGCCACAGTTGAAAGGGCTAATTTTGCCTAATATGAAGCTAATAAACTTGCTGCAGTGACACAAACTGGCATGTTATGTTAATTCAAACACATAAAACTTCATCATCAGCGCCAGCATGAAATTTCTAATCTAATATGATTGATTGACTGAAGCCACTAGAAGCCAGCATTTGAAAGGTGTAAATATAAAACAATTATTTTTGTAGCAGCAGCCTGTCGATGCCTTCCCTGTTTGAGAGTTTAGCCTGCTCTATCCCAGTAGATTTTAGTGAGATGTTTTCCCCACATAACCAGGTCCACCACAATAGCACACTAACACGACGGCAGATTGCAACACCGCGGGTCCGAGAAAAGTGTGGAGCACCTGAGGATTGGTCGGACGACTCGGCGCTCCCCCTGGGCAGCTTCTCCACCAAGAACATGAGCAGTGTGCGGATCTCCGGCTCACTGCTGTAGAGAAACGTCTGGTAGCCCAGCTCGCCTTTGTACCCAACGTCCTGATCACACACACACACACACACACCCCAACTGTCAGCTGTCAGGACAACCATTTCAGTCAACTTTATAATGACTATCTATATTTTTATTTGTTTGTAATGCAATTTTAATGCAGATTTTGATGTTCCGTAAAGCACTTTGAATTACTTAGTGTGTAAATTTTTATTATGCTCTACAAATTAATAATAATAATAATAATAATAATAATAATAAAAAAAAATATTAGAAAAGGGAAAGTAAATTCACACATTTGGATTCAACTGAAATGTTTACATTATGATTTTAACTGCCTAAAGTTCTTAGAGATTTATTTCATGTGAAATATGTCAAAATTGACTATTATAAATATAATATATACCCTTGTTGTGTAATATCCAAACAAGAGTATACAGTAATATTTCTGCACTCTTGTGGTTTATGCGATGTTTGAACCTCAACAAGACATTAACCAACACATTTTAGCCCGATCCCGATGCACTGTGAAAATATTGTTGAATATTGCTATAGAGAAAATGCAAAAACACATTGAGATATTAATTTTTGTCAGTGCTGCCCTAATCTAACGGTCAGTCTGCACAGTGATTAGGGCACAGAGTGGAAGTCTCTCACCTGACAGGCCTGTGCCAGACTCATGCCCACCCTGAAGCGGGCAGACATCCCTGGGGGGAGGGAGGCGGGCAGACCGGTGCCAAGTCCTGGATCGATCACACGGAGACATGAGACCACCGCCTCCACCACAAGCTCACTGCTGAAGAGTTTGACGCTCTCCACCTCCTCGGGCACCTCCCTACAAACACGTCCCAGACACAGAACGTTACACAATACACAATACACACAAAGATGAAGAAAGAAGTGGCGGAAAACTGCAAAACTATTCTAACTTCAGGGTAATGTGCAATGACTGGAATATTATATTATTTATTTGGTTTAAACTTCTAAAATATGCAATTTGGAGCCAAACTACTATTTTTGTTGCCCTGAAATAAATTAATTACAACTAACTAATTGGGATAATTGTATACTAATCAAGAATTGTATTCTGGACTATATACAGACTCCAAAACATGTCCTCAAGTGACATCACTTTAGCTTTATCTGGTTTATTTGGAGAGATCTAATCAATTATCTGCAGGTATAATTGCTAGATTAAGCAAATAAGAAAATAACCGTTAGTTGTAGCCCTAAATGTTTGCTTTGTCTGTTATTAAAACCTCTTCATGTTTGTGTGTAATGAAACCCATGTGCTGTGGGTGCAGGGCATTCGAAATCTGATTATCATTACAGTAAAATCATCTTATTTCTTTCTGATCATGGTCCTTCTGATTACTCAGATTTTGTTGTTTGCATACATAAACCTTAAATCATCTTAAAGGTCCAGAAATCAGATCATAAACACAACCAAACAAAGGGCTGAAGAGCAAGTGATTAATAACCTTTTAATGAGCCTATGTTCTTCATGTCCTTTTTAAACAATCAGTGGAGATTTACAGTAAAGTTTGGGTTGTCAAGCACTGTTAATGAGCTCTACATTACATTATATTAGGCTTTAAGAAGAAGATATGATACAATTCTGACATGGACATATGATGGTGTGGTAATATGGTCATATGACAGCCGACCTGCAGGAGACTGGAAAGACATGGCAACAATTAGAATCAAATGTTGGAAATACTTACGTGCCGACTTGTTTCAAGGCACGAATGAGGATTTTGTCCACCTCTTCCATCGCTGTTTGTTCAAAAACCTCAGATGAAGTGTAAATGAAGAGTAAAGCAGAAGATCCGCTTTTACTGTGGTGTTCAACTGTTCTGCTTCTGCTCTGTGTTTGGTGGAGTTTGACGCACTACCGCCATCTGCTGTTACATTGGGCTCTGGAGGTACTGCAGTCAGAAACACACACACAACACTGTCACACCAGGCAATGTGAGTGAAGTGTCTTGCCTTAGGACACAAGGACAGGTGTGCAGCTGCTGGTCTCCCATCCACGTACTAACGAGGACCCAACTTGCTTAGCTTCAGATCTGAGCAGGTTTATGGTCGAACGGATATAGCCCAAACACAAAAAAGTATAAAAGTTAATTAGAAGAGCATTTAAATAACGAATAAAAGTGATCTTGCGTCGAATCTATTTGATTGACTGAAGGTTGCCATGACAAAATCACCCCTCTAGTTTTATTTACAAACATTATCCCTTCCCTGACCACTTGGGGCAGCAGTTGTACCGGAAATCACGAGCATTGGGATTGGGATGAGCACCGCCGCTGTCTCCGCCGCTGCTGCTGCTGCTGCTGCTGCGGGCCTCCCTCACCTCTGCGCCCCTGTCCACCGCGGTCCAGTGTCAGGCTCCACATCTCTGTCCCCGGTTGTGTCCCCGGTTGTGTTCCCGGTTGTGTCCCCGGCTGCTGCTGCCGCTGTTGCTGCTGGTGTGTGTTGCCCCGCGGCACTGTCTCTGTCTCCAGGCCCGTGGCTGCGGCTGTTTCTTGGTAGAATCGATCATTATGCCGCCGCTGTAGAAGGAGGACATCTCCAAAGCCCAAATGTCTGCTGGAGGAACGCTGAAAATGGCCGGAGAGGAAGAGAGGGGAGTTGTCCGGGTCAAAGTCAAGGTAAAACATAAGACAAGCTCCAGTGAAAGAGACGTGATGTGGCTTTGTTTACCTCACAGCAGCAGTATCAGTATCAGTATCAGTATCGTGGGGGACTGTGGCTCTTTGACGTTGCAGCCTGCTGGACTGTGGTGGACTGTTTTTGGCAGTGTTGTTTGTTGTTGTCTGTCCCCAGCTCTCGCTACTGTGGTTTTAAAATAGGATAAATAAATGTCTTTATGTTTGGCCCGATCGATTATAGCTTCCTTATTATATGTATTTACTGTATAACCCAGGGCTGCTCAAAAGAAATAATTGATGTAAACAAGCCTTACACAAATGTATTTATTTACTGATATTCCCCTCCAGCTCTGTCGCTCTCCGCTGGTCCAATGAGCTTTGAGCTCAGGGGGATTACATCAATAACTATAATAAACAAAGAGTATGTTTATGTTTAGTGTATTAGATACTGAGAAAATTATCTCTGACAGAGGTAGTAGGAGTAGTGACATCAACATCACAAAAAGTTTTAAAGCCGTTGCCAGTGAAAAAAGTTCACAAACTAGGAATTTGCTCCAGCAATTTGACGCAACATAAAACAATGAATAATAATAGTAAAATACAAAGATATAAAATATGAAAAATAGCGTGTTCAAATAAAAATAAACTGTATATAAATACATGGGACAGGAAGGGCCTCCAGCATAAAACCCTTTTTCTGTGCAGTGTCTGTATATATAAGCTATAAACTAAAAAAAATTAAATAAAATCATAAACTATAACTCAAATTAGAGTAACTTTATACATTTGAAGTGTATGTTATTGGAAGGACAAAACATTAAAGAATGCACAAAATCTGGAATTTTAAAAGGAAAAAGAAAAACTAAATCATATCTGAAGGAGCTGTGCAGGAAACACAAACCTAACGTTTTTGTCACTTGTAGATTTATTTATTTAAGTGGGAAGAGGAACCAAACTTAAAGTCCGAGACTATTTCACTGTACAATATAACACTCAAGGAAGAGTACAGTTACTTAAATACAAATATTTTTTAAGCAGGATTGTATTGTCAAAATGTATTCCAAGAAGTACAATTTCTTGAAAAAGTTACTATAGTAAATGTAACTGAGTACCAACTACCTCTGCATTTTATTAAACAACTCTTGATCAGGAGCGATCAGCATCAGAAAGAAAGATAAAAAGGTTGAATGTGTGAAATTTGTAAATACATTTTTCCTGTCTTTTCAGAAATGTGATGGAGCACTTCCTTTGGAGCTGCGCTCCTTCGCTGTTGATCCTCAGATAACATCACTGGAGGTGCTGCAGCACATACTCATCAGAGCCTTTGACTTGAACGGGTAAAAAAATACCAGATATTTCAATCTTTTATAGACAATGCAGAGAAATATTGTGTTTACAATTGTGTGTGTGCGTGTGTGCTCGTGTGTGGTGTACGTGTGTGTGTGTGTGTGTGTGTGTGTGTACGCGCGCGTGTGTGTGTGTGTGGGTGTGTATGCGCGCGTGTGTGCGTCCTTCAGGAAGCACAACTTTGGGATCAGTTATCTGTCCCGGGAGCACGGTGCTGCAGAGGTTTACCTAACTCTGGCCTCAGACTGTGATCTGGACATGGCCTTTGTCACTGCAGCCAAACCTTATCTGCAACTCAAGATGGACATCAAACCTCCAGAGGACAGTAAGGGCGACAGTTTGGTTCATGCATTTTTCATCCATCATCAACTGTACCTTTCATCCCTAAAGTTGTAGTTTTAACTTAATGATAAGGTTTATTGAAATTATAGTTGAATTGATAGTTGATAGTTGAATTTTATATTTGTGTCATATTCAGTGTGTTAGTATTTATTACTAATTATTGTAGTTAGACTATATTCTGAGCTATATTTCCATAGACACAGCTAGCCTAGTTAATCTAGACTGAAATCTTCTGCGTTTAGAGTCTGATTACCACTTGCTCGCCATGTCTCAGGCCAAACTCGGAGAGAGCAGTGCAATCAGGTTTGTTTATTTCAGTCATGCACTCAGTGGTCATAATATATATCATATTTTTAACTGATATTCCATAAAAATATGTAGTTGTCTTCACATATAAAGAGCAAAAGACCACAAAAGGACATTTTACATTTTCTACATCTTTTAAATAGTTGAAATTGATGTGAAACTAAACGACATAAGTCTTGACTTTTCTTTGGGTTCCTATTCAAAATGATATATGTACTGTCAAAAAAGAACCTGTAGAGGCAGTATATCATTTATGGTATCATGTTTTATTAGGGACACTGTACAATAAATGTATTGCACAGACCAGAGATTTTCCTCTGTCGTCCCTGGGCAGAGGCAAAGTGACAGCAGGTTCACAGTAGGCAGATAATCTAGAAAATGGCCTGTGCTGCCCGGTGGTCGAGTGGTTATGGCACAGCACACATATGCCAGGCTCCAAGTGCAGCTCTGTTGAGATTTCGATTCCCGGCTCTGACATTTACTGCATGTCTTCCCTCTTTCTCATCCCCCATTTCACACCACTTTGCTGTCAACAAAGCCTACGGACACAAAATCTTTACATTTAAAAAATGGCCCATGGCCCATGTAATATTTAAAATACAGCTAAAAACAGACATCAACGCTCAAACAACCAATCAGCAATAACAATAAATGAAAATGTTGACATATTCCTACAGACACCAGATCACTAATGACTACAGCTCTGATTAGTCTTGACTCAAGCCTCATCACACAATCTCACAGTCTTTTAAAGGTGGGGGCGCCAGGTTGTGAAAAATCTTGTACAATAGACCAGAGCTTCTCAAACCTTTTCTGCCAGGGCCCCCTTGGGAGATAAAAAAAAATTATCTGTATTTCTTGACAGTATTACAATAATGATTTAATTGGTTTCTTATCTAACCTCTTATAAGCTTTGAAGAGGTTGCATTGCCGAGATTGCTGCCAGTGACCAAGATGTAATGCGATAACTAAAATGGGACAGTATCATGGTGAAGGAATAAACACTCATTTTATGCAGAGTTTGACAATTTTTATCATTTTAAAACAACTTGACTGTTCTGTCAAGCTCAACGCTCAAAGTCAGTAAAATGTGTTCCTTGCATGTAAATGGTCTCGGCGCTACTTTCAACTGCAAAGCCAAACAAAACTAGGATAAATGTTTACCACAGGTACGATCCCACCAAACTAAGTTAAGCATAGAAAACATTGAAATGCACAAGTCTAGCTTAGTATTTCCTAAACTTTAGACCATTCCGTAAAAGCTTTTTTTAGACTTCAAAGAAGCTCTGCTTGTATACAAGTCTCTCCATGGCCTAGTACCAATGTACATCTCGGACATGATAGTGCCATATGAACCATTTCGGACTCTGAGGACCTCAGGGACCGACCTCCTGCTGGTGCCCAGAGTCAAGACTAAACATGGGGAATCTGCGTTTCAGTTTTATGCAGCTAAAATCTGGAACAGTCTTCCTGAGGATGTGAGAAAGGTCTCTACTCTGGCATTGTTCAAATCTAAACTGAAAAAACGGTTTTGGTTAGCTGTGCATATGACTGAAATGATTTTATTTGCACTCTTCTCTTTTTTTGTCTTAAACTATTATGTCATGTCTTTGTGATTTTAATGCATTGTTTCCCTGTTGTGTGAAGCACTTTTAATTGCCTTTGTGTACGAATTGTGCTCTACAAATAAACTTGCTTTGCCTTGCCTTCCTGACGGATCAGAGGCAGTGCGTGCGGCTGGGGAGGAATGTCTCAGACACTTGGACTATCAGCACAGGATCTCCACAGGGCTGTGTACTTTCTCCTCTGCTCTCCTCCCTGTACACAAACTGCTGCACCTCCAGCCGCGACCCTGTAAAAACTGATCAAGTTTGCGGACGACACCACCCTCATCGGGCTCATCTCGGACGGGGATGAGTCTGTCTACAGGAGCGAGGTGGATCGGCTGGTGTCCTGGTGCAGCGGTAACAACCTGGACTTCAACACCCAGAAGACAGTGGAGATGATCGTGGACTTCAGGAAAGCCACAGCCCCCCAGCCCACCCCTCATCATGACAGACTCCCCCATCACCACCGTGGACTCCTTCCGCTTCCTCAGCACCACCATCACCCAGGACCTCAAGTGGGAGCCCACCATCAGCTCCTCATCAAGAAGGCCCAGCAGAGGATGTACTTCCTGCGGCAGCTGAGGAAAGCCAAGCTGCCCTGTGCAGATGATGGTGCAATTCTACACGGCCATCATTGAGTCCATCCTCACCTCCTCCATCACCGTGTGGTACGCTGGAGCCACAGCCAGGGACAAACAGAGACTACAGCACATTGTGCGTTCTGCTGAGAAGGTGATCGGCTGCAGACTTCCATCTCTGCAGGACCTGTACGTCTCCAGGGCTCTGGGACGAGCAGGTCGGATCACAGCTGACCCTTCTCACCCTGGACATGGTCTATTTGAACCACTCCCCTCAGGCAGGAGGCTACGGTCCATCCGGACCAGAACCTCCTGCCATAAGAACAGTGCTTTCCCTCTGCTGATGGACTTCTTAGCACCTGCCACTTTAACTGCACTCACAACTGTAAATTTAACTGTAATTCTTGTTTACATAGTAATGCCTATTTTATTTTTATTTTATACTATTTTAAATTGTTTCTTAATACATTGTTTTTTAATGCATGCCCTTTTGATTTCATATATGTTGTTTTTATTATTGATCAGTGTTTTATGTTGCACCTTAAGGCCGAGACAAGTTCCTGTGTTTGTGAATTTTGTTCATTGACAATGGCAATAAACCCTTCTGATTCTGATTCTGATTAAATCAAAACCCTTGAGTAATTGTATAACACCTCAGCCCAGGGTAAATCACAGTGTCTTTCAGATAGTTAAAGGTCCTCTTGTGTGTGCAGGTCCTGTGATGGAGGACTGGGACATCATCAGCCCCAAAGATGTCATGACTTCTGAACAGCTGTTTGCTGACAGGACACGCTCTCTGGCATCCGCTGCTCTGCCCTTCACACAGTCACTGCTTTCTCAGGTAGGATTACATTCACTATGGTCAGTTTTAGACCCCGTTATAGCAGAGATATTGACCATCCCGCCATGCTCCACTAAACTCCACACTGGCTGTTAGGATGGTGGCGAATTCACATTGAAACTAACTGCGACGCCAGAATAGACAACATTTATCAGTTTCAAAGATTGTGCATTATTTGTGCACACTGAGATGTACAGATTGAGGGCAGAAGAAAGACTTTTACTGAATTTACAAAGCTCCAGATTGACGAAGAAGTTGATTTCTGCAACTTAACGGAATCAAGCCTCCCAACAATTAAGCTACAAATGGACAGTAGTTTAACATCGATTATGGTGGATTTAACATGTGGAAGGATTTGACCATCGTCTCGCATGTTTGAGGTGCATTGTTATTTATTGTTTCATTTAATGATGAGATAAGAAAAACTCAAAAAGTAAAACTTCAAGCTTGTTGCCATTCATTACCACTGTTTACCAGCTGCTAGTATTGCAACCTCTGCATATTTAGTCACGTGGATGCAGGAGATCTGTGATTTTGGACCTTTAACTATACCATTTCCTTTTTGGCTTCTCGGTTGTAGAATTTCCTGACAATACAAACACAAGACAATTAAAGTGTTGTTTTGTCTAAATCCCTGTAAAGGTTGGCCGCACCCTGAGCCGAGTACAGCAGGCCTTCAGCTGGTCCTACGGTGAGGAAATCAAGCCATTTAAGCCTCCGCTGAGTGATGCAGAGTTCCACTGGTATCTGAACAGCCAGGGTCAGCTAACCAAACCTGAAGAGCTGAGACTCCGTATTTATCATGGCGGGGTGGAGCCTTCACTACGCAAGGTAGTCTTCACTTCTTATGCAAAATCTACGTTTAAGTTTCACCATGTTATCATGTTTTCCCCTCATCATAGCTAAATCATCCTGCATGTTTGAGTAATTCTGTTTTGTCCTGCATTTGACGAGGAAAAGCTCAAAACATTTCCATTTGCACCTATCTCATGTCTCCTCCATGTTCCTGTAATTAAATGAGTAGAAAAATCCAGACTCCGGGTGATACACACAGTAAATAGTAAAGCGTTTGTGTGGGCATACATGTATGGGCTGTGCGTGTGTGAATGGCAAAATGTCCTGAGAACCACTTCAAAAAAGTTTAGGCCCAGACAGCTGGTTCTGTCACTGCTCCTCCAAACTCTAAATCCTGACTCCACTACTGCCATCGGCATGATCGATTTTGTGCATTGTTGCACCATAAGTCAAGTGAGCCGAAGTATATTTTGGCAAAACATTTTGTAGTTGACTTCCAGTTATGGCTCTGGTGCACTACACCAGATTTCACCTACAAAATCCCAAAACAATGCAGAGCAAGACACTGTGAGAGATAACTAAACATGGGAAAAACAAGGAAGGAAACGATCAAAGCTGATGGACCTTAACCTCTGCGGAAAGCTGACTTTCACGAGCTAATGATGCTAGTGTTAACAACAGCTCCTGTAGGGACGCCCCCAGAGATGAATGCCGCACAGACAAGCGTCTTCCGTGATGCAGACTCACCAGCCCTCCGCGAGGTGGACGGAGTAGAGGACATAACTTTGGCCCTCATGTTACGTGAAATGCGGCCTGACGTGGCGTCATTGAGAGCTGAGGGCAGAGAGCAGTATCTCGTAAACCAATGTGGCGGGTCTGAAGGTGGGAGGAGACTGCAGGCACACCACTGAGACGGACCAACATATTTCAGACAATACGGGACTTCAAATCCAGAATCTTGCTCTTCATAGCCTCTAAGACTTGTGGAGTCCTGGAGGGTGAGGAGAGGGGACAACACTGAGTCATGTCTTACGACTATGATCACGGAACTTGTGTCCGGGACCGGAGTGGTGACTTTTCATTTCCGGCAGTTCTTCTGGTAACTTTTTGAAGGTAAAAAACATGTGCTCAAAACACCAGCAGAACCAGAAGTGCTCCTCAGCAAAATGCAAAAAGAAAGAACTGAACCTCAGCAAGAGATTGATCCACCAACATGGAGTATGTGAGTTCAGGTAATGGTAACATTATAAGACATTTCAGTTTGTTTTGAAGAGGCTTATTGTTGCGTGATCTATTTGTTTTTAGCCTCTGACTTTGTTGCAACTTATGAAGCATTACTGTGGTCATGAGGATCCTAAACATTTGTTTGTATTGCTAGAAGAATGATGGGTTATCACAGTGATGATAATGTCACCAAATTTTAAAATGTTATTTACATACATATGTACTTTATACATTTGAGGTGTTCGGCACATAGTTGGAACCCCATGTAGGCTATCACCTAAGTGCTAGATGTGGGAAAATTGGGTTTGCTGGAAATTGGATAAATATAGATAGAAGGCGGTGGGGAGCCTGGTGGTCTGTAGAGACAGTGTATCCATTTTAATTGAGAGAATTGGTACCAGGAACGGGACGTTCGGGGGCCCTTCATTGGAATGGACTTCCCTCCATGTTTAAAAAAAAAAATACAACTTGGGTTTCAGTGCATGTGAAATGATTGGCATAAAACAATCTCAAGATTTTGTATGGCAAGGCCATTATTGTATTCGATTCTGCTCTGCAGCAATCAAAAGAAAAAGGTGGATGGGGTTTGCCTTGTCTTAAAAAAAAAAAAAAATTTACTTTACTCAAATCAGAGTGTTGCTGTACTGGTGGTGTGACCCAGTTGTTTTTTTTTTATAGACCTTAAACCAAAATCCCTGTTGCAATGTGTGCAAACCTGGTCAAGAACTACAGGTTGTAGGTGGAGTACCAAATATTAACATTTGATTTTCTCAGATATTCAAATACTTACTTGCCATAATAACATAAAATTATTTAAAAATCATACAATGTGATTTCCGGATTTATTTATTTTTTATATTCTGTCTCTCATATTGAAAATGCACCTATGATGAAAATGTCAGGCCCCTCCATCATTTCAATTCTTAAGTGGGAGAACTTGCAAAATCACAGGGTGCTCAAATACCTATTTTCCTCACTGTATGTTTTATTGGCTCTTTCCAGGTAACAAGAACAGATTTTATCCAGGGATTCTCAATTTCCTCCTAACGGCCCAACCGTCTGTCATCTGCCAAGCCTTGTACAGGCCTCCGGCATCACATTACATTCAATATTTTTCCACCCATACTCTGGGTCACAGCAGTACAGCAATGCTCTAATTTGAGCTGAGTTTTCAGACAAGGAAAACCCCAACCACCTTTTTATTTTGTTAGTTGTAGAGTTTTGAATCAGATTCAACGTTATTTTGCCTTGCTATACAAATCTCGAGATTGTTTTATTCCACTCTATATAATTGCCGGCTGGGGATGGAGATTGGTGGAGTCTGGAATAGATAGATAGCAAAACATTAATTTGAATTGTTTCAGTCATTTGACGTCGACTTAAATAATAATGTAATAAGATTAATTTTTTTACAGTAAAGAAGATAGTTTTTCTCTAAAATTATTGACACATTTTTATGGAGAACCTAACTCAAATATTTAAGAGATTCCAATTATCATAGGTCTTTACTAAAGGTCAAAGGGGGATGCCAGTAAAAGAGGATTTCATTTTTTTGTATATTCAGTTTGTATCCAGACTTTGTACCAATATTATGAAGGAAATGAATCACCTTAGGTATGGAAATTTCTGGTTTGGTCAAAAATAATAGAACATCGTCCGCATAGCAAGCAATTTTGTGTTCCATTCTGTCAATTGTGACATTGTATTATTATTTTTTTGTCTACTATATTTGGGCCAATGGTTCCAAGTAGAAAGCGAACAAAAGGGGAGACCAAGCTAATACTCTTTGTATCACATTTGATCTCAACTCTAACTGGAAAACAGTTCAGAGAGACAAACGTGTTCTCTGTCTTATCCTGTCTGGTCAGGTGGTTTGGAGGTACCTGCTGAACGTGTACCCTGATGGCCTCAGTGGGCAGGAGAGGATGGACTACATGAAGAGGAAAACCCGGGAGTACCATGAACTGAAGAGCGAGTGGACTACCAGAGTTAATGCTGAGGACCTGGACTTCATCCGCGGGAATGTTCTCAAAGACGTTCTGAGGACCGACCGAGCCCATTCCTACTATGCTGGATCAGAGGACAGTCCGCACTTAACTGCACTCACTAATCTGCTCACAACATTTGCCATCACACACCCTCAGGTAGGTAGTGTGTACTTGTTCTACGGTTGTGTTCAAATTAGCTTCTATAAACGGTTAAAGGTGATATTATACAAAATCAACTTCAAAGCTCTTTAACCATTGTTTTTCCTTCTCATTTACCCACTCAAAGTTGTATTTATAGTGATTCGTGCATGTTTGAGTAATCAGGGCCGTCAGCCTGAAGGGGACGAGCCTTCAGAGGAGGGCGGGAACCAAAACCAATCCAGAATCGAACCAGGCCTAACCAGGCCCAAACCAGTTCTAAGGCAGAATTAAACGAGGTCTAAACCAGTAAACCTTAGAAAATACATATATTAATATACGGAAGATGGGCCATGTGGCAGATCAGATTGTTTGGAGGGCCTGATTTGGCCCATGGCCCTTAAATTGTGTAGGCCTGAAGCTTGTTCTGCCCCACAAATAATGGAGTAAAATCTATCTATCTTTTTTCTGTAATCCAACAACAACCCTAAGCCTTGTCTGTGGTTCCAGATTTCCTACTGCCAGGGCATGAGTGACATTGCCTCCCCCATTCTGGCCGTCATGGACAACGAGGCGCATGCGTTCATTTGTTTCTGCGGCATCATGAAGCGTCTGGAGGGAAACTTTCGCCCCGATGGACAACTCATGTCGGTCAAATTTCAGCACCTGAAGCTGCTCCTCCAGTACTCTGACCCCGAGTTCTACTCCTACCTGGTTTCCCGGGGAGCTGACGACCTGTTCTTCTGCTACCGCTGGCTCCTGCTGGAGCTCAAGAGAGAGTTTGCCTTTGACGACGCTCTCAGGATGCTGGAGATCACATGGAGCTCCCTTCCGCCTGATCCTCCGGAGACAGAAGTGGAACTTTTTGGCCCACCTCTGGAAACGGACAATAAATTGAAGTTCACGCCGAGAGGTGCGTTAATAGAAAACAAGCGCGGGCAAGACAACCAAAAGGAAAGGCAGCGCAGGCAGCATATGCTCAGGCCTACACGAGAAGAAGCAGCCGTTCCCTTTGTTACAGAGGACAAGTTGCTCTCGGAGTCCGAGCGGACAGGTGAGAACAATGCCAAAGTAAGTTCTTTTCTATTAGGGCGGAAAAGCAGCTTTGGGGAGTTTAAGTATTACTCAGCCAGGAGTGAGGAGTGCTTTGATATGGAGGGCGTAGAGCTGCCACCAGAGCAGACTGAATCCAAGTCCAGTCTTTGCAGCCGCCAGTCAACTGTGGACAGTGAGGATGATCCTGGAGAAAAAACTCCACTCATCAAAAATGCAGAGATCTCTGTTGCTTGTCTTTCGCCCAGTATGATTCCAGAGGTCAAAAACTGCATCAGTAAAGAGGATGTGGTAAGGACTGTTGTATCAACGAGTAACGACAGTAGTGCAGGCATCAGAGCATCCTCTCCTTCTCGCCCCCGCTCTCTTCTGTCCTCGCCTATTCTCTCCTTTGGGAAAGGACACTTTGGCTGTCCGCCTAAGTCGAATGCAAACACAAACACTCTGTTGTCGCCGGGAAACAAACCCCTCAGCACTACGGCTACGAAAGTTGAGAGCTTGTGCCTCAAACCGTGCTCTCTGCCGCCTCCTCAAGAATTTGGGAAAGGCAACCCGTTCATGTTGTTCCTTTGCCTGTCCATTCTCCTGGAGCACCGAGACCACATCATCAAAAACGGTTTGGACTACAACGAGCTGGCAATGCACTTCGACCGGTTGGTGCGCAGACACAACCTGGGCCGCGTGCTGCAGCGAGCCAAGGCCCTTTTCGCAGACTACCTCCAGAGCGAGGTGTGGGACTCTGAGGAGGGCGATGAGGTCAGCTCGGACTCGCCCACCTCAGTAAACGGCGGGCCCCTATGTCCAACCGCCACAGTGCCCCCTCAGCCCATTTACAGCCCGTTGAGTTCCCCCCGCGCATCCTCTTCCAACTCCACCTACAACCTGACCACCACTATCCCCTCGCCATCCTCTCCCAACTCCACCTACAACCTGACTACCACAATCCCCTTGCCATCCTTTCCCAACTCCACCTACAACCTGACCACCACCATCCCCTCGCCATCCTCTCCCAACTCCACCTACAACCTGACCACCACCATCCCCTCGCCATCCTCTCCCAACTCCACCTACAACCTGACCACCACCATCCCCTCGCCAACAGCTCAGGTCACTCTTTCTCCCACTTTCTGACCATGGAACACAAATCGGACTCAACTAGCTGAACTGCTCAGTTTGGGCAGAGTTGCTCACTTAAGGCGAGACACTGAAGAGAATCAATTTGTTTTGTTTTTTAGATTGCTGATTTTGTTTTGTTGCCACGTTGCCATTGTTTAACATCCAAAATCAGAATTAAAAGTTAGAGCAAGAATAAAAAAGGGCTTGCAAGGATTTTCTGATATCTTGTATAGACCTTTCCAGTGTTTGTAAACCGAGTGCCTACATTCTAAAGGCTGGTACAGTTCCATACATTAGCTCCAATACATTTTCAATGGGAGTTAGCTTCCAAACATAACAAGCTATAAAAAAGGGGCTGTTTTGGCGACTGATAACCACTCTACTAGACGTGAGTAACACCAGAACCTCAGTAGAAAACATTACCACGTGTAGCGGTTTTGTTTAGATTATCAACGTTCGCAATCTGCTTTGAAATTAGCTACATGCTAACAACCTCATAATAAACATTTCTTAAATTTAACATTGTGCTGGATGGATGGCACCAAAAAAGTAGTGGGCCACATCAGTTTGACAATGACATTTAGGTTAAGCACCACAAAACCTGCATAGGCGATTAAAGTGGTACTGTGTAATATTGAGGAGATGGCTCCTTAATTAATAATTTGGGGTGAATAAATAAACTTTTTTGGCAATATTTATTCAACGCATAAATATATTCTGGTCATAAATACATATATTTTATCCTTTGTTCTGAAACAGAAAAGTCATTTTGCCACTAGCACTACACCACAGACCTATAAATCCAGGTCATGTGGTGTCCAGCGGCCAGTGGGATCACTTTACTAAAAACCAGGAAGTTTGTGCTCCATGGCCCTGGGCTCCCTGTATGATAATGAGGGATCCACCCATACCACATGTGGCCTTTCTGAAGTCATGCCTTCTTCTTTTGTTCTGTATTGGCTGGTGTTTGTAGATTCTAGGTTCTAACCTCAGAGGAGCCCGTTGAAACACTGGGTACTCAAATGAGAACTGGTGTAGAAAAAAAGGTATGGTCTTTCCACATAGACAGTCATGCACACTAGTTTCCTAAACGGAACAGTCATGATGTGATATATATCTACTCCTTGGCCTTCCTTATTATCGTTATGTTAAGATCATTTCTGAACAGTTAAGATAAGATAAGATCACCTTTATTTCCCCATTGTGGGACAAATAAATGTGATCTTATCTTAACTGTTCAGAAATTATCTTTCTCAATAAATGGTAAACTGCCTTTCATGACTGTGTGGTCCTGTTAGGTTCTTATGAAATAATTTACTATTATTGATTCAGTGAAAGTAACAGAATGTTATAGAGCTGATGGCATGATAATATAACATTTCCAAAAGAAGGCTTTTTATGCAGTTTGAGGGCTAATGGCATCAGCCCCTCCCCACCTGTGCCTGCTCTCACACCTGCCCCCCTCCCACACTTGTGCCTGCTCTCACACCTGCCCCCCCACTTGTGCCTGCTCTCACACCTGCCCCCCCCCCCCCCCACACTTGTGCCTGCTCTCACACCTGCCCCTCCCCCACCTTTGCCCGCTCTCACACCTGCCCCGCCCCCCACTTGTGCCTGCTCTCACACCTGCCCTTCCCTCAGCTGGCTACTCCTCATCTAGTTATCAATATATACAGACTGAATAGTGCAACACAAATGTGTATAACAATGAAATTAAAATGAAAAAAGCATTTCTTTCAAGACACTTGTAGTATTAGTATCCAGTACATCAACTCTCTCCTCTGAAGTTTGTACCTACAATCTGCTGATCATGGGGCAGATTCTCTACCACACCAACCAATTCAGGCTGCTGTCAGACATCACAGGAGGATCCATTACTTCAGAGGGGCCACTGGTATGGGTGGATCCCTCATTATCGTACACACCCTTCAAAGGAAAATGGAACAGTCACGAGGCCCCAAATGATTATGTAGAAAAGTGCACAAAAAATATGCCCTCTGGTGTTCAAAAGTGGTTATTGTTTGGATACATTTTTACACAGTGCACCTTTTACATGTAACTTTTCTGAGCTTTAGAAATGGTTAGATATTCTATAAAAAAATATATTTCTCATTTGCAAATGTAACACACGTGAACCATGTCAGCACTGTCTACAAAAATAATGCTCCCTCATTAAAATGAATGGGATAGAATGTTTATATTAGTATCAGGCTGCGTACACAACTCTTCTTACCACGCCACTCTTGGAAGGGTCTATATGCATGGGATTGAAAGTGAGAAAGTGAAGAAAATGAGCACCATCGCCATAGCAATGAACAATTCAAAAAACATTAAGTCTTGAATGTGAAATAATTTGAGTAAACCAAGTATTACAGATATGTTCTGTAAATAGCCCTAATTTTTGTCTGGTATTTTGGACTTTTAACGCTCTATCAACTCAGCACAAAATGAGACACCTACTGATCCTATACTTCAAATGCACTTGTGAGTATGGAGACCTTTTAATGAAAAGTTATGATTTCCTATATTTCTATGAATTATTGGCTATTGATACATGCTGCGATGAATAACAAAGCATTTTATCTGCAGTGTCTCGCCTTAAATAGGAGACACGTTCTTCATTTTTACCTGTGTGAATCAGTCTGGAGATTTGTCCAGTAGAGAAGCACTTGAATCATTCTTAAAGTGCGTTGAAAAAATGCTGGTTCTCATTTCCACTGTGACATGACTGTGGACAGTGGCAAAGGCATCAAAAAACTGTGCTTTGAGAGAGCATTTTATAGCTACAATTTATTACTCAAATTTAAAGTTGATATATCCCAGTGTTAAATTTGAAAATGTACACAAGGTTTAAAAGTAAAGTTGAAAATACAGATTTTTTTGTTTTTTGCACACACAGAGGCCCTATACTGTATTTGATGTCCCTATCCGGTGTTACATGTTCATTTCCCCCCATAATAAGACCTAATTCAAACATGGTACCCATTTAATTTTATATGAAATAGAAGAGCACATTCAATAAGAGAATATTGGTTCAATTTTACTTCAATATCATAGAGCAAGTAGCTGTCCTCTACTTTCTTGTAGTTTTTGCTGTTCCTCCTTATACATGTAATATAAGTGAAGTGTTGTTTGTGCAGAAATCAGAGATGGTTTATTTTTATTTTGTAATCTGAACATGGAAGGGGTCACGTGATGCGTTTTCAGGAGCCCACAGTTTGACTCACAAACTTATTTTATGCAGCTTTATTGATTCCTGCCAGCCTGAAATCTTTATTGGTGGACAACTGGACATACTTCAGTGTTAATTAGTGTTTCTGACTATTTGCTACTCTGAATCGATTCACAATCTTATTAAAGAGACGCACACGTGAACAAATGGAGTTGGTCCTCCTCCACTGTCAATGACAATGTCAAGGCTAGAAAAATGTTCAAATGGCCTTTTTTTAAAAAAATCAGTTTGTGGTTTATACTTTTCACCTTTCTGCCTTCTTCTCGCTTCTTAAGTGCAATTATTTATTTTTTGTGATATGTTTAGAATCTGTTTTTCCTTAAGACAATTCTTTTTTGAGCATCTTTAAACTTCACAAAATAACATGCTACATAATAAATAAAAGTAAGAATCTTTTCAATCGATTTTTACAATTTGGTTGTGTGCAGAGTGTTGTTTGTGGAGGCATATCATTTATCAATTTATCTATTACTAAAAGGAATATGGAATTTCATTTGCCAATGACCAATCTTCAGGTTTTAGTCAACCAAATTTAACTTGGCAGTATAAATCCTCTCAGGATAATTCAAGAATAAGATCACATTTTTCATGTACCTACTTGTAAAAGTAATATATCTGTGCATCTTTGTCAATGTCTAGTAATTATCTTAAATATTGTAATACATATGTCTTGCTGTGGATGAAATACTAGAAAGAAAAGATTTTTGAGCAGACAAAAAAAATTTGCTTGTTTCTAATAGAAATGATAAGGGTCAACACCCCTGAATTTACCTTTTGGATATTTCTAATGAAAATGCAAAAGAAAATTTAAGTCTGTCAGCTGGACAAAAGTTTTGCCACTCATCCAATTAAGCTTCTTCAGTTCTTCTGACAGAGCACTGGTGAGGCACAGGTTTATATCTGTAAAGGGAGGAGCAAACTACATGGAACACAACATCTTCAATCTTAACACTTTTGTCCTGTTGATAAAATTACATTTTCTTTAGCTATAACCTACCTGGATAACTGAAGGATTACGTGAATACATGATTGTATTCATGTAAATTATACATATACAATCATGACTTTGGAGATGAATAATGACACCACTTTTTGCATTATTAGTAAAAAAAAAGTTATTTACGGAAGTGCAGACAGAGAAACATTAATCTTAATTGGTGTAGTTTTGTCTCATGTGGATAGGCTCATGAATTACAGCTAGATAATCATAAACCTGATCAAAACCATATAGGTATTAAAAGAAAACTGCTTATAATACAGCCATGATCAAACATAGGCCTGGGCTATGCTGTGTATGGGTTATTAAAGTTGCACCATGTAACTTTTCTTTCTGTATCGGTATGATTTCATGGAAATACATTTAGAAATAGATATCAAATAAATTAAATCCATACTTCGGAACATTCTTCATGCATTACCCACTGTAAGGACTAAAACATGCTTTTATTGTTGTCTATTTTTGACTAAAACGTTTCACGTTGGAGCTTTTTTTTTTTTCTTTTTTTACAACACATTTTTACACAGCACCCGTGAACGCAACAGCAACATTTTCAACCGGACATAGACTGGCTTTACTTCCGGTACAGTGTTCCTTCCCAAACACAAGCGCCATGTTGACCCGAGTGTGGCGGTTCGGGCCCAGTTTGACCCGGTTGCTCCGCCAGACGCAGGTCCGATGTGTGTCACAGTCCAAGCCCAGCGGAGCGAGCTCGCCGGCGGTCACGGAGGCTCATGCGCCCGCGGCCGGCTCCGCGCACGGAGAGGTCAGCCCGTACGTGAAGGTGAGTGCCACCGTGCGGTCACGGACACGGACAGATTCTAACGGGCTATGGGTGACGTCTGGACGGCAGCGCAGACTGTGGTGTACCTTATATACAGCACCGGGGTCTGGGTGTGATACTGATCCTGAGTCGTGTTGTTTTTAATAGTGCATGGAGTAGTTAAGTGTGACACCCCGCATCAAAACACACACGCACTTCCTCGCCCAAGGGTCCTGAGAGTTTCTCTTAGTCCCAGACCAGGACGACTCCTGCTGGTACATGTCAGGAGCAACAGCTCTACCCCAAGCTCCTGTGGGTGACTCTGCTCCACACACTGTTTTTAAGGGAGCGCCGTGCCACCCTGCTCGGGATCGTGGGTGTGATGAAGATGAGCCCAGCCATTAGATTTGTGTCCCACATGCTCTAACACAAACTGTGTGACGGCCGAGACTCTCCCAAGAGTAAGGCAGCTGGGGCACAGAATGTGGCCTCCTGCCTGCCTACCAAGGCTTTCAACACAGGACTTCTGGGTCCCTGTCATTCGGCTACATTCATCCTTCTCCCTCCTCATCTCATTGACCCCGGGGGGGGGGGAATATAGAATGAACTCACATGTCACACCACTCATTGACCCCGGGGGGGTCTACAGCACTACTCTGCAGTGCTGTAGATTGCACTGCAGAGTAGTAGCGCAATCTACAACAAACAGTAAAATAGTGTTTTTATTTGATAATAATATGAAACAATAAAATGTTGTTGTGTTGTTTTAGAACCCGGACTTCCATGGCTTCTCCTCTGACCCAATAGTGGATGAGTGGAACATGAGGATCGGCTTTTTCTTGGGCATCTCCGTAGCCCTCGTGATTGGAGGAACTTTCATCCACTACTTACCAGACCATGGGTAACTGTCTTTGAAAAACATCTGGAGTTACATTAGTGATATTGTTTTGTTACATGTATTTTCAGGTATTTCAGCAGGTTATTTTGTGCTCTCTACTGCTGCTTCTCTGTCCAATACTTGTGCTTCACTCCAATAGTGAAAATTAAGTAAAAGTACTATGTTACTTAAACGTGTACCAAGGCTATTGGTTCTCTTTGGAGCGGATTAGTACGGACCGAAAGTGTCTCCACCATCTTAAGTAAACCGTACTGGTCCATTTAAGCGATCCAAAGCGGTCTAGACCCAGGTGGGCTTTAGCTCAGGAGGAGCTCCGCACCACAGCCAGAGGAATGGAGAAGAGAGAACAGTCTCAGGTGAAAAACAATATGGCAAAAAGTAGATAGACAGAAAGGAATCCTAACCCTAACCCTTTTTCACCAAACGCTGACTGACCTTGTGATAAAGCGATAAAGCGTAGTCGAGCTCTGTGAGCCAGGCCTGAGCATGGAGAGGCTCTCTTCCTTGCAAAGTCTTGAAGGTGAACTGTTCTCAGGGATCAAGACCAGTTGAAACGTGGCTTATGTAACTTTTCTGATGAAGGGCCCCCCACCTGTTTTGCTCCACGGAGCTTTGCCTGGAACGTTCTACAATATGGTATTATCCATGGAGACAAGGTGGCGCAGATCTGTGGAGAAGTGACACTGTGCTTACTGTGAGAGTACATGGTTTACAAGGCAGTTCGGAGCAATAAAAACACAAGTTTAATGACATACTATGAAACATTCCAAGCAAACGGCCGATCTTTAGTGCACCTTTTTAAATACACATTTTGCATATATTTCCCAGAAAGATGTTTGGTTCAGCATGTTCATGTCCCAGCACTTGAATTTGGTCAGTTTAATTCTTCATCACGACCTGACTTTCATTTGTTCTAAAAGTCTATAAAATAAGGTTACCAGTACATTGTGCATGCAGACTCTCCTGTGTATGAAAACTATGCTGTCATTTTATTTCTTTAGCAACTTCATACAAATCCAAATGCCATGATTCTTGATGATTTGTGCTAATTCTCTCCTCTCTGAAGAATGCGACAATGGGCCCGACGAGAAGCCGAGCGTCTGATTCAACAGAGAGAGCGCGATGGGCTTCCCGTGATGGGAGAGAACTACTACGACCCCAGCAAGATCATCCTGCCCACTAAAGAACAATAGTCTTCACCTTACTGTATTTAATTGTTATATTGTCCATTAAATAACATAATAAATGTATAACTTTGGGTTGTGCAATCGTATATGGTGTATTCATGCAGGCATGCTACATTTGATGCAATTATCCACAATGTTTCCAACGCAAATGCCAGTTGGATGCTGTTGGTTGGCAAACTCACTATGTTGCTATTTCTATATAATTTATTAATAATGTGTCGGCTAAAGAAAGTCTTAAAAATGTTAACGCCATTAATTCATACAAATAGCCCATTTTTAAGACACCATAACATTTAAGTAAGTAGTTTTAAGAAGACATCAGTTAATTCTTGAAAGCAATACAATTAGGTTTTGCTTTTCTAAATCCACATTTGTGTATTTATAATGTTCTACGTTACAAGTGGATACTTATACGTATTTATGTCTAAAACATTTTCTAAATGAAATATTCATGCTCTGTACTATAAGCCACTATACTTTGTAATTCATTCCAAAACAGTTTGACAGCGTGAGCTACAATCATAAAACAAATGCTGAGTCAGTCATAGACCCATGGATAGACCGTACAGTTTGCAGACAGTCTTTAAAGCCTGGTACTGTAATGAGCGAGGATCTAGGATTTCAGATACACTTGAACGCAGCTCGAAACCCCGTGACTGCGCCTGCGCACTATGCCAAAACGGAAAACCCGCGACATGCGTTTGGTTGTTTTGGGGGGAGACATTTGTCACTAAGTTGTGTGACCAAACCGGACCAGCGCGCTCTCTAGTCTCCGTGTGCCGGTGTGAGGTGAGCATGTCTGAGCTGAGTGTGCTCGGCGTCACGGTGAGGTTTCCCTTTGCTCGAGAGCGTACAGTGAGACTGTCAGCGGGACTACATGAGCCGGGTCATCGAGTGTCTGCAGCGGGTAAGTCCTCCTCAAACACCGCACATCAACCAAACCTTTCACTGGACATGCAGCACAGACCAACACCGACTCAGACTTAGACTAACAAGACTTCAGCGGACACACAGGATACAAAGAGGACTTAAAGGTGCACGGTGTAACTTTTCTGGTGGATCTAATGTTGAAGTTATTATCCCTGTTGTGAAATGAGTCTATCCCTCAGTGGTGCTGGGTCCTCCTGTCAGGAGCCTTGGTCTCCTGTCTGGGTTCAAGACTTGAGCTGAAGGGTTGGACCACTTGACCTCTGGACCTCTGGACCTCTGGACTTGGAACCCAGACACAGAGTAACATACAAAGCCCGGGAGTCAAACTCTGTCCAAATCAGTGTAGACATTCCAGGCAAAGCCTCACCCCCATAGAGACAAGCAAGTGCCCTACCCCAGAAAAGTGTCACAGTGCACCTTTAAGTCCTTCTTTCCCATGTGGCCCTGTGTTTGTGTGATTGCAGAAACAGAATGGTGTCCTGGAGAGTCCCACGGGCACAGGTAAAACCCTGTGTCTGCTGTGGCGCCACACTGGCCGGAGGGAGCACTTAAGGACACCATCTCTGCCAGGAAGATCGCAGACCGACTGAAGGGGGATGAAATGTTCCCCGACACACCGATGGCCTCCTGGGGCAACGCGGCCACGGACGGAGACTCATCCAGTAAGTTCTGCGGCTTCAGATCTGCATTCTCACTCTGACTTTGATCATTTTGTTTGGGTTAGAGATCTGTGTAGTCCCTCAGTCGTCCAGGCAGTTTCCATCCTACAACAGCACTTAATACTGTCAACTGGACCTTTTTTTTAAGTGTGAATACTTTTGGACACTCATCCAAGTAACTTCTTCCGTTTGCCTGAGTCACTGCTTTATATCTGTCTGAAGCGAGGAGCTAACTACATGGAAATTAGCTGTTCATATTCTTTCTTAAAACGTTTGTCCAGTTAACAGAGTTACATTTTCTTTGACGTTTGGGTTAGAGGTAAGGTGACATCACTTTTGGAACTACCTATGGTACTCATGAGAGAAAAACTGGCATGAAGTAAAGTGTTTTCTCTATGAACAAAAATGAATAGGGAAATGTTTTCTCTCGAACAATAAATTTAATATTATGTACATACATATTATTGAAATATCGCAATGCTAATTTTGGTGGTACAGTATCGATATATAGCCATTATTTTGTTGACCGCACTACAATTTTGTCGCTTGTTTAAAGAAAGGAAACTTGTTTATGCAAAACATTTTTACTGTTTTGATGATTAAAATGGATGTTTTTCATTTTGCATTTGTGCAAGTTGTGGTATAACAAAGTTAAAAAATGTGTTAAAATGTATTGGGTTCTTTAAAAAATGGTGATTCAAATATAGATCATGAGCAATATATCAATTATCACATGTATCTCAGAATCGTGTACATAGAAATGCCTATTTTTATTTTTATTGTATAGTAATTTTAAATTGCTTCTTAATGCATGCCCTTTTTTGATTGAATATATGTTGTTTTATTATTGCTCAGTGTTTTATGTTGCACCTTAAGGCCGAGACAAGTTCCTACGTTTTTGAATTTTGTTCATTGACAATGGCAATAAATTCATTCTGATTCTGATTCTGATCGTGATGATATCGTATTGTGAGGGACCCTGTGATTCCCAGCCCTATTTAATATGGCTAATTCATCGACATTCAACATTTGTGGATTTTCTGTTCTTTGAAAAATAGTCCTGTTCCTGTCAAGTAAAAAAAAAACAATGAGCAGTACATTGGCTTGACTCTATCAAGTAATAAAAACAAGGAAAGTGCTCAAATCAGCACAAATGCAGATCCATTTAAATCAAATGTATTAACCCAGACATTGTTATTACAATACATTTTTTACAATACATTTAAAAAATGTTGCCATTCGTATTACAAATCTTAACAGAGCGTTTGTAACCGTGGGAGGACAGAGTAGGAATTCTGAGATTGAAGGGTGTTACATTTTGGAGGGGAACTGAGCATTATAGTCTGCTTTTTCAGCCTCCTGCTTATAGGTGTCATTTTGAGTAGTTTTAATCATACAAAATATAAACTATTTTGTTTTGAATTGTTAATTGCTATGGCAATAATGCACATTAACCATCACTCTAAAACCAACGGGTAAGCCTCTAAAATTATGACCGTTTTTCCTGTGTGCTTCATCCCCAGCTTACTACACAGACATTCCTAAAATCATCTATGCGTCTCGAACCCACTCTCAGCTGGCTCAGGTCATCAACGAGTTAAAGAACACAACATATCGGTGAGTGGATGGAACAAAACAGTGTTTATTTGGACACAGATAAGGCAGTCTCTACTACAATAAGTGATCCTGAGTCCTGACCAAAACCCTGGCTCAGATCTGCCCTCGGCTCCTTTTATTCAACCATCAGGGACTTTACTGTAATCCAGCAACCGGGGGCAAAGCTCATTTAATTTACACAAAGGTGGTTATTATATGTCAAGTTTGTGTATTGATAGCAAAGATCAGGGCTATTCAATTACAGTTTGCATGGGAGGGCCATTGTCTGGGGGCCGGAATACAAAACTGCACCACAATTGTATTATTTATATCAAATATCCACAAACAACTCACAATGATACTGTACAACAGAAATCTGTTGTTTCACTAGATTAAATAAAAAAAATAAAATGGGACTAAAGTAGGACTAAGCAAAGACTAAACCCATTGTCAATCAAAAACCACTTGAACTAGATCTAGTCCTGAACCAATATGATATTTGGATAATCTGCCCACCTCTGTATTTCGCTCTCCCTTTATCTCACATCTCGCACATTCAGCGAACTCGACAATAAAGAATTGAATCCTCTGTTCTTTCTCAGGCCCAAAGTGTGCGTGCTGGGATCCAGAGAGCAGCTGTGTGTTAACCAGGAAGTGATGCGTCAAGAGAGCAACCATGTCAAGGTGCACCTCCACCTGCTCTCAGATAGATTAGGCTAGTTTAACTCTGAGCAATGTGTAAAATGAAATAAATTTGAAATTCAAATGACTTCCATATAGTGTCTCGATTTCAAAATCATTGTCCAGATAACTGCCCTTTACCTTCTTCTTCCAAGCGATCAGGTCACCCTTGCACCAGATCTGTGTTGAACACTATCTATCATTGGTCTCGCTATTGTCACAGTTTGTTCAAATGTGTAATGCCAGTAATACAGTACGCTTGTAATATATTACAAACGTACTCTATTGAAACTCTTGTTACATTTGAATTTTTTTTTTCTTGCACATTTCCAGGTTCACATGTGCCGAGCAAAAGTTTCAACCAGGTCCTGCAACTATTACAATAATGTTGAAGGTACAACTACCACTTTATATAGTATTTATTATATGTTTTAGTGTGGCTTGAGACACAATTTCATGAATAGATTTCAAATCTTTCAAATGCATTCATCTTAGAAAAAAGCACTGACCGAGACCTGGTGAACTCCATTTTGGATGTGGAAGACCTGGTGAAATACGGCTCCAAGCAGAGGTAGGCCTAACAGGAGTGATATAAAGCAGAGGTAGGTCTACACAGGAGTGATATAAAGCAGAGGTAGGCCTAACAGGAGTGATATAAAGCAGAGGTAGGCCTAACAGGAGTGATATAAAGCAGAGGTAGGCCTAACAGGAGTGATATGAAGCAGAGGTAGGTCTAACCGGAGTGATATAAAGCAGAGATGGCCTAACAGGAGTACAGGAGTGATATAAGTTTATTTGTAGAGCACAATTCATACACAAGGCAATTCAAAGTGCTTCACACAACAGGAAAAAATGCATTAAAATCACAAAGACATGGCACAAAAAATAATAGTTCAAGACATAAAGCAGAGGTAGGTCTAACCGGAGTGATATAAAGCAGAGGTAGGCCTAACAGGAGTGATATAAAGCCAAGGTAGGTCTAACCGGTGTGATATAAAGCCAAGGTAGGTCTAACAGGAGTGATATAAAACTGTGCTGTGTCTTCTCTTCCAGAGTTTGTCCGTATTATCTGTCTCGCTCGCTCAAGCAGCAGGCAGACCTCATCTTCATGCCCTACAACTACCTGCTGGACCCAAAGGTACGCACCACTTCTCTGAGAGACAGTTTTGTGTGTTTTTTTGGTATGTTTTTTTTTTTAATCTGAATGTACTCTGAGAACAAGGCTGTGGAATTCGTCCAGGAGTGTTCCATTGTAGAAAAAGATTCAGTTGTAGTCATCTGGACTCTGTTTTAGAAAAACAAGACGTTTTGACTCTCATCCTAGAGTCATTCTCAATCTGTGGCTCTAGTCTGAGAATTTCGATACTTATCCTACTCTGAGTGAGCCCCGCCCACCGGGGCGGAACATCCTGATAATAGCCTTGGGCTCTTAACAAAGTTCAAATAGGAACCAAGAAGGAATGGAGTCTATCCCTTATGTCTCTGGACTGTCTGAAAAACTACAAAGAATTCATCCTAAGAACAAGATACCAACACAAAGACGGCAATATAGTGTATTCTATCCAATGCAGTGAGTAGTCAAGTTGTAAAGAGTGGAGCATAGGTGAGACTAAACAGCCACTGCACAAGAGGCCTTATCACCACAGAAGACACAAACCACTTCTGAGGACAGTGAGGTAGAAACTCTAAGCAGGAGAAGAGATGGTTTGAAAGAGGAGTTAAGGAGGCAATCTTTGTTAAATAAAGAGAATTCCTCTTTAAACAAGATTGGAGGTTCAAGGTTCGATCTTCCGCAAGTGTACAGCAGCATTTTGAAGCCATGGGGCGGCATCAGTGGAAGGTGCAGCCAGGTAACACTAGGATTACTATAGCCCATTACAGGGCTGTTAGGCTAACAAAGAATATTGGTTTCAGGTGAAACACACAGTAAAAACAAACACAGGACAAGCTATTATCAGGATGTTCCGCCCAGTGGGCGGGGCTTATTCGGAGTAGGATAAGAATCAAAATTCTCAGACTAGATCCACAGATTTGAAAATGACTCTAGGGTGATTTCTAAAACGGTGTTGACATGACTACAACTGAATCTTTTTCTACAATGGAACACTGCTGGACGAATGAGGGATTCCACAGCCTTTTACTACAATGTACTCAGAGATGCATTTGTTTCTCTTTCAGAGTCGCAGGGCACACAATATTGAGCTTAATAAAGCTGTTGTCATCTTTGATGAAGCACATAATGTGGTAAGAGTTGCTGTATTTTACAATATTTGCGTTTAAAAGAAATGAGGTCGACCTCTGGAACTTTGAGTACAGGTGCACTATAGGGGCAAGTGGTCTCACTGGTGTGTTTTCAAAGGGCTCCTTTAATAACAAATAATGGTGTATCCCTGCAATAATAGATAAAATTGTGTTGGGATAAAGGAATGTGACTGTTGTGTCGTGCAGGAGCGGACCTGTGAGGAGGCCACATCGTTTGATCTGACCCCGTACGATGTAGCCTCAGCCATCACAGCGGTGGACAGGCTGCTAGCGGAGCAGGCCAAAGAGGTGAGCCGCACGGACGCACCTTTGGAGAGCTTCAGCGGTGACTCACTGGGCACAGGTCAGTCTTTGCATGGGTTTAGTCAACATCAAACTCCAAACATGCATAGCTGATCATTTTCTTTTGTTTGTTCTTTTGCAGGGTTGAAAATTGACATTACCACCATTGCAAAAGTGAAACGTGAGCCCCTCGGTTTCAGTATGGATTCCAGCTTTTGCTTACAGGTGTGGTTATGTTGTGCTTTGCCTCCTGAACAGAGATCCTGCTCGATCTGGAGGCTGCCATCGACTCATATGAAGTCCCCAACGGCAAGGGTGTCACTAAGCCTGGCATGTACGTTCAGTAGAGTAGTGTCACTGATGCAATGTAACACAGCCTGGTCATGTGGATCTGTTTGTCCCTTTTCCACAGCTTCATTTATGAGCTGCTGGAGAGAGCTCATTTAAACTACAGTACAAAGACCCCTGTGTATGAAGCGCTTGAGCAGATGACTGGGTATCTGTCTGGACGTACGTGCGCTTCCTCTTAGACACATCATTTCCTACTCTATGCGCTATTTAAAACCTCTTTTTAGCAGAAGTAACATTTTTCATAGGGGTTAAGCCCCTTTGCTTGGAATGGTCCACAGTATAGCATTTGTTCAATTAACAAGCAATTTTGTAAGCAAAACAGTAACATCTCTATGGAGACAAGCAGGTGGAGTGCATTTCAAAAGTTACATTAAATCCTATCCACCCCTGAAGGACTACTCGACTAATATTCACCTTATTCTGGAAGTCCGCTTGAGCGCCGTCATCAGACGTAATTTTCCTTCTAGTTGTATTAGTCCACATAGAGCTGCCGACCTCCAGAGAAAGTTGTACACACGCCCCTGTTCGGGGCGCCTAGGGAATCAGCACATTGTTGAGCTGTTTGGTCACTTGGACATTGGACATTTTACACAAATCAATCTAGTTTAGAGCACATTTTAGCAGCCAGACTTTTCCTTCTTCCTCCACTTAAGTGAACGGTGTTCCCGCTGGACCAGAAGTGCTATCTCAAAAGAAGAGGCAAAAATGGGCGGGGTGGAATAAGGTGAATAACAAAGGTGTAGTAATAAATTCAGTCAAATTCAGTCTTAAAGAGCCTGGATTATGCTGTCTTTTGTTTCATTCCCACATGTTTCGTCCTTCATATTTAGTCAGTCTCCCGCTGCACAGAGCTGAATACTTTAGCATGTTGTAATCCGTGAAGGTCCTCCATGTTTTTAAAGGACATTCACCGTCACCTGACTTGTTCTGGTCAATTCTGTGCTCAAATTTCCTTCACTACACAGTCACACCTTAACAACTTGGCTGCTATTGTTTTTAGCTTGGTACAGTCTAACTCATCAAGTTTTATAACAGGAAATCCTGGCTAAAGTACTTTAAAAAGCCTACATCATTTGTAACATTTACCTTTATACCTTTTGAATACACTTTGAAAACTAACCTAAGCTCCACATCTGTCTCCTCAGAGCAGGGACTCTTCTTAAATACCACGGGGCTGCAGAAGCTGGCGGACATCATTCAGGTCGCTCACTTTTCTACAGAATTTGTGAATATCTTATCTATGATCAATCCATATTTAAGACGATAACCTATTTTACACAACAGTTTACAGTGGGACTAAACGCCTATATCCCACCCAAACAGTCCAAACAAGCAATGAAACAGGACAGTGTGGTCTGTAGGACTACAGGAGAGAGTGTGGGGGGTTCCGGAGGACTACAAGGGAGAGTGTTGGGTGGGGGGTTGGGATAAGGGACTACAGGGGTCGAGACCACAGAGTGTGGGGTTCGAGCTCGGAGGTTAGTGGTTGAGGACTACAGGAGAGTGTTGGGGGTCTGGAGGACTACAGGAGAGAGTGTGGGGGGTCTGGAGGACTACAGGAGAGAGTTGGGGGTCTGAGACTACAGGGTGAGAGCTGAAAGAGGCAGGGTGCTCTGGAGGGACTACAGGAGAGTGAAGGGGCCGAGCTGGAGAGACTACAGGGAGAGTGTGCGGGGGGTCTGGAGACTACAGGGGAGAGTGTGGGGGGGGTCTGGAGGACTACAGGGAGAGAGTGTTGAGGACGGGTCTGAGGACTACAGGCGAGAGGTTGGCGGGGGTCTGGAGGACCTACAGGGAAGAGGGAGGAGGGGAGTGTTTGGAGGACTACAGGGAGAGTGTGGAGCGGTCTGGAGGACTCACGGGAGAGTGTGGAGGGTCTGGAGGACTACAGGGGAGAATGGGGGTCTGGAGAGGAGTTGATTGAAGTTACATTGGGTTGTTGGTTAACACTTGTAAGTGCAGATGTTTCCATTGTTGTCATACTCTATTTAATGAACCTTTTTATGTAAATTGCACAAATTCCTTTTAATTTACAGCTTGTTATTTTGTGGTGAACCGGCGGAGGAGAAAGACCGACAGCTGCTGATTGCAAACAAATACAGCACATTTCAAGGTTTGCTCTGCTCTGTCTTTGATTGATTAATTTCTTATCGGTCTGCGCCTGGAGAAACGGTCTCTACTCCATATGAACGGTTCTTCATTGGCCTGGAAGAATTGGTTCTCCTCCTGAGTGGGTCTAGCTCCACCGTGTATCTGCAAATTGAGGCGCGTCCGCCTGTCCGTCCGAGGGAGTCGGATCTCTCCTTCACTGTGGAACTCTTACAGAGGTTTGCGTAGTTTTTTCCTGGCCGAGAAGGAGGGTCTAAGGACAGGGGAGCTTGGGACATCTGTCTAAGGACACAGGACGCTGGGACATTTTCAAGTCCCTATGAACATTGTTTTATTTTGCTTTTTTTCCACTGTAGCCCCTCGAGGCAACTACTGTTGTGTGATTTTGGGCGTTACAAAAATAAATTGAATTGAACTTTATCAAATACTATTGTCTCACTTTTACTTTCATATTCAGGTCCATATTTCACCAAGATACTTTTCAAAAGAAAAAGCAGACTGCAGATCTCTGGGCCTCGACTGCATCCAAGAAACAAGGTGAGAAGGTCTGTCTCAGCTTACTGCGTGTGTCTCTGATGTTCCTCTCTAAGGGCCTGCTCCTCCTTAGGGAACATTCTGAGCTACTGGTGTTTCTCGCCGGGCTTCAGCATGCAGGACCTGGTCAATCAAGGCCGTCCGCTGCATCATCCTGACCAGTGGAACCCTTTCTCCTCTGTCCTCCTTCACCTCTGAAATGAGAATGTAAGTTGCTTCATGCTACGTAGTACAAAAGTCTGCATTACTTGAGAGCTGAGTGTTAAGTGCTTCTGCCCATAGAGACTTCCCCATTCGCCTGGAGAACGGTCATGTGATTGAGAGAGACCAGATCTTTGTAAGTTGATCCGAGCGAGGTCCTGATGGGGTGCAGCTGACTTCAAGCTTTCGACAGCCGCGGTTAGTCCACACATGATTTTTATCTAGTATTCTAGGACCATCTGTAAACACAGTCACACTTTACAGCACGGTTTTAACATAGGATGGGCATGGCATGGTTACAGCCCTGTTTCTGGACTTCACAGTCTTTATAAGCATTGTGCGAACATTTCGATTAAAATTGTCGTCTGATCGATCTGTCCGTTAATTACAAAGTTATTACTGAAGTTACTTTTAGTTACTGTATCATGCAGAAGTATCTTACCTATGAAAGAAAAATGCACTGTAAAGCTTTTTGGGGGTCTTGAAATGTTTCTCATGCTGTGTTCATGTGGTCTTTGGGTGCTCGGGTTTTCAAGATGAGATGTCGGCTACCAAACCATTCATGTGCTTTTTATGTTCGAAAATTGCGATCTTCATGTCACCTGTAAGACTGCCCTGGAGACTGCTTTTTAACAGCTAATTAAACAGTAGTGTCAGGTCTTTCTTGTACGAAGTTGTCGCTCCTATCGTTTTAAGCCTGGTCTTAAATGAAGAGACTTTGTCGGCCTCTTTAACATGGACAGGACCTGATCCCACAACACAGGAGCTTGGGAGCTAAACGCTCTACTTCCTACTGTGCTTTTAGAGACTCTTTTGAACCACCAGAAGTCCAGCATTTTGAGAGCGAAGGGCTCTGTTTGGATGATAAGGTACTATAGCATCTTTGAGGTAGGATGGGGCCAGGTCATTTATGGCTTTGTAAGTCAAGAAGATGATTTTGAATGTGTTATCATCTTTAAGTTGAAACCTTATTATGGAGCTTTTAGGACACACTGCAAGCAGGGAGTTACAGTAGTCTAGTCTAGATGTAACAAATGCATGGATACGTTTTTCAGCATCGCTTTTAGGCAAGATTGTTCTGATCTGATCTCTTTGAATGAGAGCTCTTGGTCAAATAAGACTCCAAGCTTTCTTACAGTAGAACTGGAGGCTACATTGACGTTGTCCAGTGTGACTATCTGCTCAGATAAAACGTCTCGTAGATGATTAGGGCCTAGTACGATGACCTCGGTTTTTTCAGGGTTAAGAAGCAGATCATTATTATTAGCAGCATGATTATTACTATTACTTCTATGTACAATGACGTCAATTTGGTTCAGTTACATGATAATCCTTTTTAAAGCAACCATTAATTGCGTACACAATTCATATCGAATGTTTGTCCCTAACTGTAAATTTTTCTGTAATAGCTTTCTCCCTGAAAACATGGCGTCGTTGGGTAGCACAATAGGTAAGAGATGAGATTTCCAAACACCCGTCATTCTCTTTTGTCTCTTCTATTCATGTAAGATCGGCCTTTTCTTTTTGCTGCAGCTAATTTGAGTCGAGTGGTTCCCCATGGTCTCCTCGTGTTTTTCCCCTCTTTCCCATTAATGGAAAAAACTCTGGAATTTTGGAGAGTACGTTCAAATGTTAATAATGCTTAAAATCCACCGTTTCATCAACTTTTCCTCCTTCAATCCTGTTTCACCAGGAGAAAGGTCAGGCCAATCGCATTGAGAACGTGAAGCCCATGTTTGTGGAGCCCAAAGGGAAAGGCACCTTCACAGAGGTATTGGGCTTGATTTGCTCTGGGGTCTGTCTGGATCTGCCCTTGTAATTCTTTGTAAACACAACCCTGCAGGTGATCGAAGGTTACTACAGCAAAGTGGATGATCCCGTCTCAAAGGGGGGGAGCTTTTTTGCTGTGTGTCGAGGAAAGGTGGGTGTTCACTCCGTTTTATCTGGTTCTGTTACAACTGCTAACTTCAATTCGGCACCGTCTTTGGGATTTCAATAAGGCAAACTGTATGGAAGACCCCCAGTGCCATGTTAAATATAGAACAGCTTAAATGAAAGAAGTCTTTAAAGACAATAATTGGTAAAAGCTTTTATTAAAACATTTAATTATTTAACAGATACATTTAGTAAGAGTTTTTAAAAGTAGATTTAGTAAAACAATTACTTACTTATTGTAATCTGTTTTAGTTTCTCAACTCAGTTCTCCGTTCAGCTTTTCCATGGCACTCCTGGTTAATGTAAAGCATATTATAAAAGTGCACGAGAAAAGAGCTCCCCGATTGGTTTACAAGTTGGTTCTAACCAATCAGAGAGCTTCTTACTAGTTCACTTTTATTATTTACTATAAGGCTGGTTTATAGTCCAGCGCAGACATGAGCCTTTCAAGCTTCTGCGGAGCTAATCAGGACCCAGGTGCATCGTGGGAATTCAAACCATTTATTTTGCATTTATTTATTTGATTAATATTAAGACCATTATCACATTAGGCTCGTGTGCAGACATTTCTGTGCCAACCGTTGCCCAACCAATCACAGCTCTTGCAGCACTTTGATTGGGTGACAGTGGCTGAAGTGCACATACACGACACGTACAGAGCCGCACGCTTTCAGACTGGCTGCCAGGCGTGTCGTTGAGCTGTGCAGCACTTCCATAAAGCAGCTTTGACATGAGCCAGGAGGACCAGGAGGACCCTGGAAAAGCCCATCAGGGAGGCTCATTGGAAATCCTTTTTAGGAAAAACGTCTCCAAATGAATACTGGAATTTACAAATCCATTTCATAAGTTGTGTTACAATCAAAATGTGTGTTGATTAGTTCATTGAAATAAATGTATATTTTTAAACTTTTATAAAGCATTTGTTATTAAATATTATTTTAAAAATTCTTTTGAAGCTTTATCCCATTTAATGTGGCACTCTGGGTCCTCAGGGGGTATCACACCTGACACAAGTACAACTTAAGGCAATGGTATTTTAAAACTGGCATTTTAGAGGGTCCTTTCCGGTGTACTGAGCTTTGTGCTGCTCTCCAGGCCAGTGAAGGTCTGGATTTTGCAGACTCGTACGGCCGGGGCGTCGTCATCACTGGTCTGCCGTTTCCTCCAAAGATGGATCCACGCGTCATTCTCAAGATGCAGTTTCTGGACGAGATGTGCCGTAAGAAAACTCCTGGTGTTAAGGTTAGCAATATCTGCCTCAGAAAGCTAGAAGAGCCCATTTATTGTTCACACACAGATGCAAGTTGCTTCTGAAGCAAGGCAATCTGGGCTAACCTGTCCTCCGAACAATCACGCCTCTCTCACAGCCCGTTCATCTTGCTCAGAGACACCACAACAGTATGAATTTGATAGAGCTTGATTCAAATGCACTCTTAAGCCTTTCCACTGGTTTGCTTTGGAGTGGATCAGTACAGACTGAAAGTCCCCACTGTCTTAAGTGAACTGTACCTGTTTAAGTGACCCAAAGGCTTGTGAGGTCTAACTTCCAAAGTGGTCTAGACCCGGCTAAAGAGGAGCTCCACAGTCGGATGATGGGATAAAACAAGACGACAAAAAGCATAATTTCTCATCAAGCGCAGATTTGCACATTTTAGCATCAGCTGTTAAGACCTAAATATATTTCCAGTGCAAAATACATCCAACATGATCCAAACCCAATTCAATTGTGTCGTTGGTTGAATTGAAAGGCTTTTATTGATCTTAAACACTCCTGTGTTTTGAGCAGTACCTGACGGGACAGGAGTGGTACCGACAGCAGGCCTTCCGGGCTGTGAACCAGGCTGTGGGCCGAGTCATCCGCCACAAAGAGGATTACGGAGCCATCTTTCTGTGTGATGAGAGGTACTTTATTCAGCAGCTTTTGTTCTATCCCAGTATTGTAGAAACCTCTGTGTGTCTAAGGGCGTTTTCCCATGTTACTGTGCTCTGTGGAGCGGCCTCAGTGTGCTCAGATTTAGTTCTGCTGACCAAAGTCATGACGACAGACTTCAAATGCAAGATTAATCGCAATCGAATTTAAATTGCAATTAGCAAAATCGCACAGGCAAAGCACCATCATTTCCTCCTGAAACAACAAAATATGATCTAATTCTGCACAAAAACTGTCAAGTATAGTTAAATCTTTTAGTGGTTTGTCAATTCATAGGCCTATTTCAGTCTTTTTGACCATTTCTATTTAAATGTGTCAACTTTGAACAGAAATCTATTATTAAAATTGCAAATCTAATCTCAATAACAATCGGGCGCCGAGAAAACCAGGTGGTGGCCAAGGCTCAGCTAGCATGTAAATGTCACTAAAGTTATATTTTTTACAATAACCTTAGGTTTTTGCATTGTGTTTTAATTTTTGATGGCTTGATAGGGCGGGGCAGTTTGATAAATAAACAAGTTTATTTATCATCAGGGATTATGTTGTAAAGGTATTCAGATGGTTGCATAAATGTGAACCCAATTCTTTTTCCAGGTTTAAAGGTCCTAATGCCATCGCCCAGCTGCCCAAGTGGGTCCGGCCGTATGTTCGCCCTTATGTAGCCTTTGGAAATGTGGTTCGGGATGTGTCACAGTTTTTCAGAGTCGCACAGAAAATGGTAAATATGATGTGATAGTAATGATGGTCATAAAAATGCCCTCTGAATGTTTAATCTCTTGTGTTTAGAGACCACCTGTAGAGAAAAAGCCCACAGCCCGGAGAGAGGCTGCAGCGTGTTTAGCTGACACTAGCTCCAGCACAAGCAGGAGCGCTCAGGGCTCACAGAGCGCTCCGGGATGGCAGCCCCAGAAGGCCAAAGCTGTGGACGCACACATCCCCAGTTTGAAGCGGAGGAGGCTGGGTGAGTCATATTTTTTTATTGTTCTTGTCCTTTTAAACGTGCATCTGTTTGTGTGTGTGTAGATGACCACAATGGGCCAAACGGGATGGCCAAAATCTGTATTGAGTACGAGTCTGGACCCCTGAGAGCCACAGGAGGCCCACCACTCTGCTGGACGCTCTGGAACAAGACCATCTCGGAGGACCAGATGATGAGTCGCGAGGAGAAGGTACTTAAGTCACGAACGTGTGCAGGTGGTGTTGCATGTTATTATGCGTGCTCAAACAGACACACCTGACGTTTCAGTCGAATTGTTTAGAAAGCAGCAGTGCTACTTGGATGTGTAGATGGTCTAAAGTTGTCCCTTTGGTGCTCTTAAGTGCAGGGATTAGTCTTGAATGAAAAGTAAAAAGAAGCTGAGGAAAAATGTCAAAAATGTCTTTTTGAGCCTTTATTATCACCTGGCAGATTGGAAGGAAATAACCGCCAATGTGTTTTTGACAGGCGTCAAAGGGGAGTTGGAGTTCTCCGCTTCCTTTGACGTCACAGTAAATATTGTAAATTGACCTTTTTAACAGAGCATATCTCATGTTTCTACTACCAAATATATTTGTCTTTGAAATGTATCGTCTAACGCGTTAGAGTAACGAGGACTGTAACACGTTAGTTTTGTGCACCCATGCAATCTAGTACTCCCCAAGTTACTTTTACAAATCAGTTACACGTTAGTTTTGGTTAGGTCTCATCTCCTCACCACGATCCCAGAGCTCGGCGTGTTGTGAGCAACTAGTAGGGCTGTGCCAACATATCGAAACATCATGATACTACTTTAGGGATACAGTATCGATATCATGGGCTGCTGTATCGATGCATCGCCAATGAGTCATTTTTGGTCAAATCTGAATTATTTTGTGATCGCACTACAATTTAGTTGCTTGTTTAAAGAACCATTTGACATTTTGACTGTTTTGATCATTTAAATGGGTGTATTTCATTTTGAGTTGTGGTTTAACAAAAAAATAAAGTTCATATGTATTGGGTTACTTTTAAAAGTAACACTGGTTCTGAATGCTGTTCTCTATATGCAGTATTTACATCATGTACCATGTGACTGTGTGCCCACTTTGGACATGGGACTAAAGTTGACATCTAAACTGAAACATTTATCTGGAGTTTGCCCTGATGAAGGCCGAAGGGCAAATGCCTTATTTCATTTTTTTTGTGATAATAAAGGCTTTTCCAGAACCTTTTGCCCTTTTTGAGTGCCTCAGCTTCTTCCTTCTTTTCAGTACTCTGATCTTGTCTTACTAACCAGACAATCCTACTACGCTCTTATGTCTCTTCCCATGTAGAACCATGGTTTCTCCCAGGCATCTGCTTTGTTTGCTGCACTGCTGTTATTTTAAACCCTGTGTGAGGTTCAAACTTAACCCAGCACAACCATGGGCAGGTTGTTTCTGCTGTTCGGTTACTGCACTGAACACTGTCCTTTGTGTAGGCGAGCCGGCTGTCCACTCTGTCACTGCAGTACGACAAGAGGATCGACGCCGAACTCAGAGGAGGAAAGCGCAAAATCAAAGTAGTCCAAGAACAGGTTTGTTCAAAGCACTGTCCTCGCTGTACAGCAGTCGTGTGAGCTCACCCGGTTTAGGAGGAGCTCTTCTAAGGCTAATGTAGGTCAGCTGAACACTTTAATGGAGGAATGCATCAGGTCCGTCTGGGTCCGCTGCCATAAGATCATGTGTAAACGATACTATATACTGGCACAAGTGTTTCCAATAATAACTGTGCTTCTGGGGACACAGACAAATGGAGACAAACATGGATCTGTGGTGTTTCTCTGCAGAAAAGGTGTGTCTCTGAGGACATGTCTGAGGAAGGCAAAGCCAGCAGAGCAAAGGGGTTCCTGGCAGAGATGAAGAAGACCCTGAGCCAGGTGAACTTTGAGCGAGTTGTCCAAGCTCTGCAGAGCTACAAGAAGACTGATGACCTTGACACACTGTTAGTGGAGACGGCTGTATTAGCTGAGGACGCTAACACTCACAATCTATTGCGAGGTAATGACCTCGTTTTCTGTTTTGCATCCGTTTGTATGCATTTCCCTCACCATCCAAAACAACTGCTTTATTTCTTACATTTGTTGGTAAAACAGGTTTTTACCAGTTTGTTCGTCCTCATCACAAGAAGAGGTTTGATGAGCTGTGCAGGCAGCAGACAGGACATGGCTGTGGCTTTAAGTCAGACCACGCTCTGTCGAAAGAGGACAAGAAAGCACTTATTCAACAAGGTCAGAAATGTTTTTCTCATTCTCTTATTCTCTCATTGTATTCAACAGCGTCATTCTACTATTCCTCCAAAGAGGTTTGATTTCCTCTGGCACATTATTGGTCCGGCACACACGCTGTTTGAGCAGCAGCGAGCAGAAGATGGAGAGTTTTCTTTCTGTCTCTTTGCAGGAGGCCGTGTGTGCCCTGATCCCACGTCCACCTGCAGTCTGCTGAACACACAGCAACTGAACCACGGAAGAGCACACCTCCGCCCAGGTCTAAGCTCCCAGCATGCTCCTCTTCAGCTGGAACTAAACTGTTCTCATCCACATTCACACGTGTCTCAGAAAAATGAGCCCTATCTTCTGGTTAAATGTAGAATAGTGGAAATATTTGCGCAGACAGTGAATATGTTTGGGCCGCTCTGGTCTCATGAGGATAGGCCCTCTACGTGCATATGCTGATATTAACCAGTGCGGAGAAACTTGGCACGTTAACTCATCGTCATGTCTTCTCTGCAATCGTGTTCAATTGTATAGAAGACGCATTGATTCATTTCACCCCCTCCTCCCTTCTGCCAGTGTGTGCACACCATGTGAGTGTGTTCATGACTCCTCCCACTCTGCCCTACGACCCCGATCCTTCCTCCTTCATGTGGCAGTGTGCTTCGGCGCTATGCAAACGTGGCTTTATGAAAGGAAACTTTGCCTGTCAAAATCAACAGTGGACCATCAGATTGGTTTAAACTGAACGATCTCCTGTGCTTATTGAACACAGAAGCTAGACAAGCCACTCTGATAAAGGACTCCACTGTGACGCTATGATTGACAGGCTGAGCAGCATCTGCACGTGTTGAACAAATGGAATAGATGGGCCTAAATGTTAAATGAAAAGCCTACAAAAGGAATCAAGTGGTATGGCATCAAATATGATTGGATTTTAGCCTATTCATTAGCATAGACCGATGTCGAGCTGACTGCATAAAACACGACTATTGTGAATTCGGTCAGCCTTATCATAGAAGATATGCTTAAGTATGCAATATTTCTGAACTGACATTTGGGTAGGTGCATCATAATTAAGATAATATGATTAACTGCAATTTAATTGCAATATTTTTGTCAGATTTGTATTTAAATTGATCTTTTTTAATTGATCCCGGCCTAATTTTAATTATAAACGGGACAAAACCGCTGCATTTTCACAGTATAACTACCATATAAGTAAATAGCTGTCCCCCCATTTGGCACTTTTGAATGGGAGTCATTTGAAGCCACCTCTGCTGTTACGTGTTCAGAGAGTGTACAATGTTGCCATGGTGACCTCTTGTCTCCTGTAGACCCTGTGACAGCGCAGTCCTCATCATGCAGCCAGCTCAGCACCCAGCTGCTGAACCAGGGAGCTCTGCTGCAGTCTCAAACTGGTACATTCACCTCACTTCCTCGTATGATAAGTGCAAGTTATTTGACAGTATTTTTGTTTTAGTTTCTGCTCCAAAAACTGAAATCCACGCCACATTCTTAGCCGATGTGAAGAAAGCTTTGGGAGCTGAGAAATCGGCTCAACTCTTCCAAGCCATCCGCAGCTACAAGCAAACGGATAACTACGAGCAGCTGGTCAGCGTCGTGGTGAGCCTTCTGACCGAGAGGGACGAGGACTTCCACCTCCTCACCAGTATGTCTCCAGACTTTACAGTCATGCTCAGGCCCACTTTAAAGGACTCAAATTGAATGCTTTCTTTTGAAGGATTTGGAATGTTCATTCGTCCTCAGCATAAAACGCAGTATAAAGATCTGTTGGCTTCACTGACAGGTCAGACCGCTGTTCCCATTGAACTTTCTGTATTGGATGAACAACCTGCACAGAACGGTGAGTCGGGTCTGTGTGCTCGGGCTGTCCACAATCACTCCATACAAATACATGCCAATATCTAAACGTATATTTTTTTTATGCATACTTACCACACTTTTATTTTCAAGACGACACCAGTTAACATAAAATACAGGTACAAAATTATATTAAGCCTAATGACTTTTTAAGAATGAACTGGGTCAAACCACATTTCAAAGTCCAGTCATTGTCCCGCAGAAGAACCCAAGCCTCAGCCCTCACAGGGCTTTGGGCTTTTCATGTTTCAAGAGATAAATATGGCTGTCCTTGGGTTTCAGGGTGTTGAACAAGTAGCAAACCTTTTTAAATGTGGCGCTTTAATAAGTCACTACTCAAGTTGTCATTGTGTTTTTATTCCAGCAGCACCTGCACTGACGACTCAAAGTAAGATATCAGCTTTTTTCTCAAGCAGTCAACGAAGATAATATTTGTCAGAGTTTCAGTTGAACTTTAAACAGCGCTGTGACTGGATTGACTTTAGTATTTTGCAAATAAAGCTGTGGACCTCTGGAAGCGAATGATGCATTTACCTCCACAAAAAGTCGACTGACAAATGTTCCAGGGATCAGTGAAACTAACACTGAACCTGGGAAGCACGACGTGAATGGAAGGACATTTATTTGCATTTTAAAGCTTTTCTTTTTTTATTTCTGTGTAAACAAATCTTCCGATGTATTTTTTATGAAAATAAATTGTAATTTTTGCAAACCGCCTAGAACTTTTAAGGATACAATACTACTACTACTACTGGTATCTGATACTGTTCCGATCCAGTCAAATATTGGGTTGTGTATCATTGTCAGGACATATCGGTTCAGACTGTAAAGTCATGTATAAATGTATTTATTGTCCAATATTGGTCCAAAGGTCTCATGATACAGTCCATTGGGATTTGAAGGAGACGTATGCTAAATCAACGTTCCATGTGGTTTTCCTCACCTGCTCACTCAGTTCTTTTGATAGTTTGAGTAATCCTATATTGTCACGCAGTCGGTGCTTAGAAAATGTCTGTTTCGACCTAACCCCGCCCATGCCTCTGTGCTTTTCTTCAGGGTCATGTACAAATGTTCAAAATTGTAGATAAAGTGCAGAACACTTGGATCAGTAACGAGCCATCTTCAGAACTGTCCAAATGTTTTCTAGTTTTGAATTTTGAAAATATGTCCAATGGTGGAGTGGTTAAGGCGGCAGCACTTATGCCAGGCTCCATGTGCAGCCGGCCGCCATGTCGTGAGTTCTGACGGTTTACAGCATGTCCTCCCCTGTCCCACTGTCCCGTCTCATAAAGCGTACGGGCCAAAAAAAAAATGAACACTATATCTGGACTTGGCTGAGACAGTGGCACTCACACCTCACAGCAGAAAGGTCCCAGGTTTGACTCCCACGTCCTGTGTGCAGTTTGGGTGCTTTGGTCCTACCTAAATGCTTGACTGCGGTATTTCATGCGGGTATGGAAAACATATGAAAAGTTAATCTATTTTTTATTAATTTCTTATATTAACATTAAAAATGTATGTAAACCTATTTTGTAAGCAAGCCAGCAACCCTCAAGTATCTTGCTTATACAGTATAAATACAATACATCAGGACAACACATCTTTCATACAACAGGGAATAATGTTGACCATTTTGAAGCGGCTCATCCATAAAACAGAAATGGGTCCCGTTCAAATGGTAACATTAACAATCTAAAGCAACGTAGACACGGTCGAACTGGAGAGAATGCAGTGTCTTTGGAATCGGGCCGTACGGCAGGTTCCCCCTCACGCGCACACACACACAGGCGTGGCAGGCTGACTCCAGTGAGGTGAATGTGACCTGAGAGCCACTGAGGCTAGAGCTACAAGTCTGAAGTGTGCACTCCTATTCACTGTCTCTAGTGGACAAAAACAACATGGAACTATGAGGAAGTCCTTTGTCAAAGCTCTTCTCACACTCTGCCCTTGTCCCTCTGCTACAGGCAGCTTTAGTGAGATGCTCAGTGTACGCTGCAGGGCCACACCACCAGGCTGTGAACATTAGAGCTCATACATGCAAAGAAAAGTGCAGAAGTGAAGTGGTCCACTCCAGGCTCCACAGTCCAGTGTTCTGTGGGTGTAGAACTGGGGAGCCTCTGGAGCAGGTGTCCAGCGACCTCAGGCTTTAGTTCACACGGATGCCTGAAATGAAGGGCAGTCCTGTGGGCACCTTTTTTTTGTACTCCACATAGTCCTCAGCAAAGAAGTGGATCAGGGACAGCTCTTCCTCCTCGATCCGCTCCCGAAAGAAGCGCCAGCTGGCTATTGTGTAGCCCACGATGCACACCGGGTTACACAGAATCACCTGCAATAAAAACACGTGATGCACACCGGGTCACACAGAATCACCTGCAGGAGCGTGCATGACAAGACAAGAGTCCCATTCGACTTAAGGCCCGTGGGCCAGATCAGGCCCTATGCCCTTTTTCTAAATATGAAAACATATATTTTTTTGTTGTTTACTGGCGTGGTTCTTGTTTAATTCTGCTTCAGTCCTGGTTTAGTCCTGGTTCAGCCTCGGCTGGTACTATTCTAGTCCCAGTTTGATGATTCTAGCCCAGTGCTGGTTTGGCAATTTTGCAGGGCAATGTTTGTAAAGACTTTTTGAATTTTTATTTTCACTAAAATCTAAAAACAGCAGTTTTAAAGTGATATATTATTGAAAAAGATCCAGTGTTGGGGAGATGTGTGTCATAACGTGGTGGGAGGTTGTGCACTTGGCCCTCAGGACCATACAGTATACTCAGTGTTTTGAAAAGAAACTGTATGAAGACTTTCATATACAGGTTCCTTAAGGACTCCACCTGCGTTCCTATACTCCAGTAGAACCAGCCCACATAGGATGGGTGCCTGAAGAAGGCGTAGACCCCACTAGTGACCAGGACATGGCTTTGGGCCTTCTCGTTCTGGACAATGTGGTTGAAGTTGGAGCCAGCAGTCAACATGGCAGATTTCCGCAGCGCTTCTCCACACAGCACCATGACCAGCCCCACCACACTGATCCAGTTCAGATGCTTCAGCTCTGGAGAATCACAACCGTGTTGTAAGAACATGTCCTTCAGTCTGTGTGAATGGGCTTTGGGCCAATTCATACTTCGGAAGTAGAAGTTAGTTCTTACACCTAGAGCTTCAAAAACAAGAACAAACTTCTTCTGGGCTCAGACATTTCATAGTTCATCAGACGTTCTGCTGCTGGACCACTATGTCCCTCCCCTATGATGAACTCAAGCAGCTGTTGCTATGGAGATTTACAACAGTACAGCTGTAACAGTTTTGATAATTGTTGTGTGTTTATCTAAATGGCTGAAATCGTTTTTTTTATTTCACAAGAGAAATGGTCTGAAATGGGAAAATCCCACCGATCACAGCGCAGTTGTCTGACACTTCGGCCGATGTGTTAGAAACAAGATGACAGTTAGTTTCTTGCAGTTCTAGGTGCACTGCAAAAACTTCTACTCAGCAATGCACTACCAGACCAGCCAGTACAAGCTGCTGATGCCCTCCACGAGGAGGAGGCTTCAGACACACCCTTCAGAAGAAAACACAACAGTGTCCCCACATGGTGATGTAGAATAGTGCACAAAAGATTATGCCCTCCGGTGTTCAAAAGTGGAGTTGTTATTTTTTTGAACATGTTTGCACAGTGCACCTTACAGTTGGACCACTCATTTAGGTTTATAAGTTTACTTCCTTTTTGCAATTGACATCAGATTAGAAATTTCCAAACCACTGGGCCAAAACTCTAATATCACAATTTATTTGACAAATAAAAATATATGAGAGAAACTTTATATTGTTGAATTGATGCTTAGGAGGGTAAAAAAATTAAAAATTATATTCCGTAAATTCTGTATAAACTTTGAATGGGAGTGTGATGTCACTTCCTGTCATATTCTACAGATTTATCAACTTAAAATTTTGTATATGTTCACAATAAAATAAAAAATCATCTGATTATTTTCTTTGAAATTGTTCTTTGCTATGGCAAACGTTCTAGTTTATCATCATTCTGATACCCGTGGATAGAACTTTGGCCAATTAATTATATTTAAAATAAATATTCCAAAAGAACATCCACAGTTTTGTCAGGACTGGACCCAAAAATGTTTCATATTAATCTCAAGGTTCAAGGCCAATTCAACTGACAGCCATCACATCTGTGCGTTTCAATAATACAATCACACAGTTCATTTGTGAACATGGACATTATGGACTCACCAACTGGCTACAGAGTTATAGAACATAAATCGAGTCAAACCATAAGCATTTTGACAGTTTGGAGGCTGATTCTACCCTCCGGAGCAGTTTTGCTGGACTTCTGGTGGTCCCAAGAGTCTCTAAAAGCACAGTAGGAGGTAGAACGTTTAGCTACCAAGCTCCTGTGTTGTGGAATCGCTTCCTGTCCACGTTAAAGAGGCCGACACAGTCTCTTCATTTAAGACCAGGCTTAAAACGTTCCTCTTTGAAATCGCTTATGGTCAGGCCAGTTAGGAACAGAAATAAAAATCTACAGTTCTCAGCTATGCTGCCCTAGGAGCAACTATACTGGGGGAAGTATGGCAGCTTGAGCACTATCCTCTGCTTCTTACTACTTTTCTATCAAACAATATTTCATATTTAATTTCACTGCGCAATCTGTTCATAGCTTTTCCTTCTTCTATCTCCCACTTCCCCCGACGGGAGTGGAGCAGGCACATCAATGACCTGTGGATCCAGATGTCCTCCTCAACTGCCTGGGAGAAAACGGTCCTGCCTGCAGAAACTGTCTGCCTGGAGAAACGGTCTGTCCGGAGAAACGGTCTCTACTCCATATGAACGGTTCTTCATCGGCCTCGAAGAATTGGTTCTCTCCTGAGTGGGTCTTGCTCTACCGTCCTGCAAATTGAGGCGCGTCCGCCTGTCCGTCCGAGGGAGTTCGGATCTCTCCTTCACTGTGGAACTCCTACAGGTTTCTACAGGTTTTTTTTAAAGAAGGTTTGGTAGTTTTTCCTGGCCGAGAAGGAGGGTCCAAGGACAGGGGAGCTTGGCACATCTGTCTAAGGACACAGGACGCTGGGACATTTCAAAGTCCCTATGAACATTTCCCAACGTTTATTTTGTTTTTTTCCCCACTGTAGCCCCTCGAGGCAACTACTGTAGTGATTTTGGGCGTTACAAAAATAAATTTTATTGAATTGAAGCGGAGAGAAGCGTGTTTGAAGGACTCGGCCTACCTGGGACCGTGAGTTTTTCCATAGTGAACTCCAACCATGAAGACACAGCGGCCAGGGTGTACTCCAGGCTGTGATTGAGCAGAAACGAGTCCAGTGACAGGCTGCGAGGGTTTGATCAGGGCAGTCACCAAATACTCCGAGTAATGGAAGAAGGACAGCGAGCACATGTACCTGCCCAAACAGAGTTACCGGTGGTTAATGGTTCATCTTAACTGGACAGATATTTAAAACAAATCCTGAGCATAATTTATTGTTGACATGAATAGGATTCTTACCAGCCAAACTGGGTCCAGCTGCTTTCAGAGAGACTTATAATCAGACCACAACCAAACACCAGACCCAAGAAGTTGGCCCTCAGAAGCGACCTGGGACAGAGGAGTCAGTTCAACAGCGGAACTCACATTTTGAAACATATAATGCAACACTGGTTTGACACAATGCAAATGCAATGTGTGAAGAGTTGAAGTGAATAGAAAAGAAACAAACAAGAGAAGGTATAAAGGAAGTGCAGCTTTAGTTTAGGTTCTATCTTAAGCTGAAGACTCTTCTCAGAGGGATTTAAAGATTAGCAGCAGATAAACAGCTCTCCTTAGTCCCAATGGCCAACACAGAGCTGCACTGCACACGGACAGTGAGAGACAAGTTTAGTTTAGGTTTAGTATGTCCAACACAAGAGTCCAGAGTAAAGGCGTAAACGGAGCAGTGCCTTACCTTGTACAAGGGTCCTCTGTACGTGAGCAGTAGCAGGCCATTGGTCACCGCTATGTGCAAACAAAGCGCGATTTTCCCCGGAGTTTCAGTGAGATAATCAAAGACCCAGTCTACGTGCCCAAAGAAGTTCCGGATAAGTGGGATGAGGACCACACTGAGTCCTAAACCAAAGCTTTTGACACTGACTCTTCCCTCCAGCACCAGCCTGCTGCCCGCCATGATCAGCCTCAGCGGGAACTCTCGCGGTGCTACCGGCTGCTCCGGGCACGGGAGGGAGGCAAGCCTCGCGAGAGGTGGTCGCTCCAAAGCAAAACGAATACTAAAACTGTTTAAAATTTTAGAACTATATTTGAAATAGTCAGAAAAACATATTAGACTTGATATAACCTGTGTTTTAGTAAAGTACAAAAACCTCCACAAAAAACATTTCCAAAGCTAGGCGTAAGCTGCGCATGCGCTCGTCGCTCTTCCTCTCTCCCCGTCCTCTCCGCCATGGGCGCCTGCTGTAAGTACGAAACAAGAGCGCGTGTTCGCAAAAATACGGCGTTTTCTCTGTGTTTTCATGATAAAGTGTTAATATTATAGGCCGTTTCCGCGAGGCTTGACACGAGGGTGCCGGTGTTCAGAGTGATGTTTGGGCTTTGTTACAGAATATAGCCCTGGAACAAGGCCTGTGGCTAACTACTTAAGCATTAGCTTAATAATACTTAAAAACAACCCATTTTGCAACACGCCCAGCAACAGGGTATACTCTGCGCCCACAGTACATCCTCTGCGCCCACACTACACCATCCTCTGCGCCCACACTACACCATGCCTCTGCGCCCACTTTACACCATCCTCTGCGCCCACACGATCATCCTCTGCGCCCACACGACTCCATCCTCTGCGCCCACACGACTCCATCCTCTGCGCCTACAGACTCCATCCTCTTGCGCCCACACGACTCCATCCTCTGCGCCCACACGACTTCATCCTCTGACAGTCGCTTATGTCTTGCAGCAGAGGAAACCGAACGTGGGTAAAAGTGGAAAGAAGAAGAAGCAGCTTCTAAAGTTCACTCTGGATTGCACTCATCCTGTGGAAGATGGCATCATGGACCGCCGCCAACTTTGTAAGAGCTCCACGCTTCGGTCCTCAGTTCATTCCCTGTGGTTTGCTTAAAAATGTCCACGCTTCTCAATCTTTGAAATGGTCCTCTCTTCCAGGAGCAGTTCCTTCAGGAGCGGATTAAAGTAAATGGAAAGGCTGGGAACCTGGGTGGAGGTGTCGTGTCCATTGAGCGAAGCAAAAGTAAAATCACAGTCTCTTCTGAGGTGCCCTTCTCCAAGAGGTAAGCCTCACTCTGCTCTGTTCTGTTAGTCACACATCTGTGCTCCTAAAAAGCATTATACGGCTTGTTCTCTTGGTAGTGTTCTCAGTGGTAGCGTTGAGTTTGATTCTGGTTTTAAAAATGTTACATATTTTTTAGTTTGTGTGCGCTATATACAGGCACAAATGTTTTTGCTGCCTCTTGGCCAGAACTCCCTTTCACAAGGTTTTTAATCTCAATGTGAATAAAGGTTTAAAATGAGAACATTACAGAGCTTTATCTTAAAGCACAATACATGAGCATATGTTAAGAAAGCTCTGCTCTAAGGGGCAATCCTCGCTCTGATGGGCCTTTTTGTTCAATAGACATAGACAATCTTCTGGGTAAGTTTGCCAGCAATTAAATGTTGCCATAAAACTGCCCAGAGTCCCACGCTACAATGTGACCAAATCTGTAAAAATACTTGTGAAGTTCTGCACCAGCAAGCTACAAACACAGCTAGGCCTGTCACAATAGCAACTATATAGACTTATCGTCCGATCGTTCACAAGTGATTATGGAGCAAATGCGGATGAGAGAACGGCAAGGCGGCAGCAAAGCACCGTTCATGCCAGGACCCAAGCACCGCCCTGTCTAGACCAAGCCACTGTCATCAGACTTTGGAGTTAACAGCGTAGTGCCGCCCGCTCCCCGTGCGTCCTCGCGGTGCAGCTGTAGAAAACTTGAACGTTGGTGTCTTATCTGACTAAACGACAAATAAGCGGTGCGTAGGGTTGTCACATTTAATTTTAAAGTCACAATTATCACGAGGAGAAATTGGTTTTATATCAATTCACTTCACTCACCCACATAGTTCCACTTTCGGCTTGCGCTGAGCGGCCGCTTTGCGCTCCAGCGTCCCTCGCTCTGCCCGTGTAAACTCTGAAGCAGCGGCCCGCCGGGTGTAAAGGACCGTCGTTCAGCGGGTTTATCCAGTCTTGTTGACCCGCTGAGCTGTGCGTGTGCACACCCTGCTGTACGTGACTTTCGTTGCGCTTGGAGACATTTCTGCAGTTCACCGCAGATTCCAAAAACCCCACGAATAACCTATCGTGGCCATAAATAATCGCTATATTTGGGAAGAAGAAACAACGTTTGAAACGCGACATCCCTAGCAGTGCCGTTCCCTGATCGCTTTGCAACATAGAAGTGTGCAGCTCATGCAGGAGGAGCGTAAACATGCTGTACCATCCCCAAAGACCCCGTTTGTCCTGATATGTATTACTGTGGTCAGGAGGGACCCAGTGGACTTGTAGAAATCACTCCAGACTGAGCTGTTTGTTTCAGGTCGTTAGCAGCTGGCTAATGCTAGTTCACGCATTAAATGTATATATATTTGGTTGGGTCAGTGCATGTTGATGAACATAAACATGATGTAAACACACGCCGGATTAGCCAAGGGCTAATTTTCATCCCAACACACTTTCATTCATACACATGAAACCGGAGCACCCTGAGGAAACCGGAGCAGACACAGGGAGAACACTCAGAAAGGCCCTGCCCCACCCGGGACCTTCTTGCTGTGAAGCAAGAGCACTAACCGCTGCGCTACCATGACGCCCATTATTGCGTCGCTATGTTAATAAACGTTAGCTTTGCAGACAGTTTTAACGAGCCTAATTTCCAACTGTCCGGGTGTAATATTTTAGCATCAGACACAAAGTCCTCACACCCGCTGCAGACGGCTGTGTGTGTGTGTGTTCGGCAGAAGCGCTGCAATCATCGGACTCAAAAGACAACATAGACTAACCAAAGGACTTTGTGGACTGGTGTCAGCAGCACCACCACCTCATCAACTTGGGAAGACCAAGAAGGAGATGGGGAGTGGACCTCCGCCGACGTTGCTCTACTGCCCACTGATCAGTGAACATCCAGGGAAGGGACATTGAGAGAGTGGACTCATACAAGTCATACCTGGGTGTTCATCTGAACCCCAAACTGCACTGGACTCACAGCAGACACTAACCAGGAGCCAGTCTGCTCTAGCTCCTGAGGAGACTCTGCTCTTTTGGAGTGAGAGGGCCACTCTTGAGGACCTTCCACCACTCTGTAGTGGTATCAGACGCAAAGCAAAACGCAACAGTGACTTTGTTGTCGCAAATTGAGTAGAAAATGTAGTATTATTAGCATTGGTGATTAGCATACAAATCAAACAAAATGTTTTAGAAGAAATCTTCTAATGAAAATATGGCTCGTAAGTGTCGGAAAATGTTGAGCTTCAAGCACTACCGTTTGAAAGTCTGTAAAGTTGTGAAAAAGCCATTCCCGATATTTGTGCTGACATCACTGCTGGATGTTAATTGGCAAAAAAACAACACCCTGCAGGCAACATTTCTGAACCAATTTTGCGTTTATAAAAAGGCCAAGACCTTCCCGCAGACAGAAATGTCTGACCTGCATCTGTACAGAAGTTATTTTTCCCTTTACCGGCACAGTGTGTAAGATTAAGTATTTTTAAAGTTCTACATCTTGTTTTTATTTCATGTTTCTATTCTCCTGCTGTTCTTGATTTGTGCATTCCAACACACTGAGATTTTCCTTCATTTTCCAAATTCTTTTAATTGATGCTTGTTTGACTCAACACAAAAGGAAGATGCAGTAGATCATGTTTTACGTTTGTCCAATGATATTTACACTGTTTGTGCTGTCTCCTTCACAGATACTTGAAGTACCTGACCAAGAAGTATCTGAAGAAAAACAACCTTCGGGATTGGCTCAGAGTCGTGGCGAACACCAAGGAAAGCTATGAGCTACGCTACTTCCAGATCAACCAGGATGAGGAGGAGGAGGAGGATGAGGATTAAATATTTCTTAATAATAAAAATACTGTTTACACAACATGTTGTCTGTTTGTTCCCTCAAAGCACAAACATGAAGGTGGCTGTGGAAACGAGTCTACATTTCTCATTAAAAAACTCACACGGGCTGTTTTTAATGTATCACATTGGCGACATCATTTCTATGATTTTTCTTTTTCATTTATATTATTTGAGTTCCTAATTACAAACTGTATTTTTGCAAGCGTCACATAAACATTGAATATCCTTTGACATTACCCACTTAAGGACAAACATGTTGTTTTACAATATAGCCTACCTGACCAATTAGTTTTAGTTGTAAACCTCATTAGTAATATTATGCAATTCTTACACAGAATTTGAAAAGATGACCATCAGTAATGGAGCTTTAATAATGTGTCATTAAATTGTGTTGATTTCGGAAATGTACTCGCCAAAAACATCAGAACTTAGACACTGAACATGCTTGTGTGGCAAGTAGGAGCCAGTGTCAGATGGATGTCATTTTAGTGCGTTATTGTTCTAGGGGCCAGTGGTGTAGTCACGTGATAAGCAAGGTGTATGCCGTATACTCCCAAGAAGTGCGGCTGGATTTGCGTATACTCACTACAAAGTGATCGCTGATAGGAAGGTTGTCACTGTTTTCATTCATTTGAATAGCTCAAAAAACAGATCTTAAGGTCCAATTTCACAAAAAAGAAACTTGAAGTCTCAGGTAACAAAATATTCCACTTAGTTCAATTCAATTTTTTCAATTGCAATTTATTTTTGTAACGCCCAAAATAACAACAGTAGTTGCCTCGAGGGGCTACAGTGGAAAAAAAGCAAAAAAAACAATGTTCATAGGGACTTGGAAATGTCCCAGCGTCCTGTGTCCTTAGACAGATGTCCCAAGCCCCCCTGTCCTTAGACCCTCCTTCTCGGCCAGGAAAAACTTCCAAACCTCTTTGGGAAAAAAGTAGAAACCCTGTGAGGAGTTCCACAGTGAAGGAGAGATCCGACTCCCTCGGACGGACAGGCGGGACGCGCCTCAATTTGCAGATACACGGTGGAGCTAGACCCACTCAGGAGGAGAACCAATTCTTCAAGGCTGATGAAGAACCGTTCATATGGAGTAGAAACCGTTTCTCCAGGCAGACGTTTCTCCAAGCAGCTGAGGAGCATCTGGATCCACAGGTCCTCGATGTGCCTGCTACACTCCCGACGGGGGATAGGTGGGAGAAGAAGAAGGAAAAAGCTATGAACAAAATTGCAAGTGAAATTAAATATTAAATATTGTTTGATAGAAAGTAGTTAGGAAACAGAGGATAGTGCTCCAGGCATACTTCCCCAGCCATAGTGCTCCTAGGGCAGCATAGCTGGAAACTATCGGTTTTATGTCTGTTCTCTAACTGCGCTGACCATAAGCGATTTCAAAGAGGAAACGCTTAAGCCTGGTCTTAATGAAGAGACTGTGTCGGCCTCTTTAACATGGACAAGGAAGCTGATTCCACAACACAGGAGCTTGAGAGCTAAACGCTCTACCTCCTACAGTGCTTTTAGAAGGACTCTTGGTGATGAGACTCTTAGTGCCCTTATTGATCACCACACTGGAGCAGAGGCGAGCAGGGACATTCAGGAACTGTGGGGCCCTCATATTACATGTTTCCAATAAACATTGCATCTAAACACCTAGAATACAGAAAATTATATGATTTTTGGCAAAAGCATTTTGTTTGAGGGCCCCAGACCCAAATTAGGACTCGTAGAGAATCTATCTTGAGAATCTCCCGCTGTGTCGTTTGCTCTCCGCACTAGTGATTTAACGGGCCAATCACATGGCATTTAGGGCCCGCAGGTGGTACTACACATTTCTCTTTCTCTCACCAGTGCACTCTTAAACATTCCTGTGCAAGTCGTCACTTCAAAAGTGGTGTAGAGATAGAAACATGAAGCACTCCATGATGACATCAAACTTATCCACAGTAGGCTACCCGTGTTCACAATAAGATTAATCAATTAAGTAGCTCTTCTGATCAGAGCAGCCTGTCCTCGTTGCCATATGTGAGGACCCCAGGAGTGAGGAGGAGAAGAACGGGTGACTGTCTCTGACCAGAAAAGCCAAAATGGGCCAAAACTTAGAAAGTTGCCCACACAAAGCTGTCGACCTGCAGAAAGTTAAAATCCAGTTGTTTGCGGAAGTCAGGTCACCATAAAATTCAGGGACATTTCAAAGTCAAAGATGTAAAATATTATGGCCCTAAATGGCATAATACAAGAGGTAGACCCCAGCCCCTCCTCCCTGTGTTTTTAATTTGTAGATTTTATTCGGTTATATAGAACACTTAGCTTTTTATTAAAATAACTTTTGTATTGTTTGTATTGTAATTTGTTTTAAAAACTCAGATAGGGGCCTCCAGCTCTATTAGCCAAGGGCCTCCAAGATCCTGAATCTGGCCCTGGCCACATGCTGCTCCTGTGATTCCATCATGTCCAGTTTCTGATAGGTAGGCGCTCTCCATGGGTGCTCCTCCTCCATGGGTGCCAGGGCGCCTCCAATGGTCTTCAGCAGATCCACTTAGCCGTGCTTACGTCACTAAGAGGCTTAAGCAGCAGCAGGTGAATGAAGAAGTTGATACTGCACTCCAGCCCTGTGCGCTGAATGAAGTCCACTTCAGAGGGACCTTCTTCGGGACCAGCGCAGACGCCACATCTGAGCCATGGAGGGCCTTGAACAGGTACTCACTCATGTACCAACAGAGCTCCCTCACACTACCTACAACCTGAGTGGACAGAGGTCAAAGAGCTCCAAACTAGACTGCCACAACTAATCTTTGTATCATTAGAGAATGACAGACAATCACTCACGCACGCACCATGTTCATAAGCACGGTGGGTGACGTGACTTGCCCAAGGAAGTGAACCATTGGTATTATTTATTGGTCTATTATATCTTATAATAATTTAAATCGATATAAAAAGTGCTCTGTTCTTACATTTGTCAGGCAGATGTTTGTTAGGTTGTTGTCAGCGCAATGGGCCTGTGTTACCTGTTGACTTTTTTGTATTTTACTAAATCATTTTGTGACAGAACAACAATTTTATTGATTGTTAAAAGAAAAGGAACAGCATATTCACTGTTTTGATTATTAAAATGTGTGTATTTCATATTAAATTTGAGCAAGTTGTGGTTTAACAAAGAAATACTGTTTTGTTAATTGGGAATTTGGTTTTTCAACAATAGTGACGTAGTCTAATGCAGAATATGTGCAATATATTGATTATGCATTTCATAATTATTCATAGTTACTGTAAGTGACTGACTTTGGTATACTCTCCTGGTGGAATTGAACCTGTAGAACCTCCTGTGTGGCAGTGCCCTTCCCTTTTCCCCACTTCGAACACACTTTGTTTCACATCTCCACACACTTTTTGTAGGGTTTCCACAGCCCTGTTTCAGCTGTCATTGAGAAACTGTCTGATGTGTTCTCCACAGGTGACCCCTGCTCTGCTGCTGTCCGTGGGTGCGGCCGTGATGGGCTCATTGCAGTTTGGATACAACACCGGAGTCATCAACGCGCCACAGAAAGTCAGTCCTGTTGTCATACTCATCCTTTTTTTTTTTTTTTTTTTTAATTGTTTGGCCCAAAGGCTTTATTGGATAGGAAAAGACGTTTGAAATGGGGATGAGAAGAGAGAGACATTCAGTACATTGTCAGAGTCAGATTCGAACTAACGACCCTGCTGCGCTTGGCATACATGTGCTGTGCCATAACCACTCACAACCACTGTCTGACTGTTCACTTTTTATTTACGTTATTTCTGCCGATGATATTTGTCCTTGGAAGTGTTTTTCAAAGTTCAAATTGCATAAGCTAAAGTGAATATTGGCACATTTCACCAAACCTACTTTGCCTGGTTGTGTTACCATTACTCTTTTAATCTATTCTAACTAGCACTGATTGGGTCAGAGTGCTGGTGGAATTCATGGTTAACACGGAGTTGCCATGGATATCGTTTTTTGTGGAATGGAAACAAACAGGCCAAGTAGGGCCTAGTAGAGTTGTTGGTTGCTGGTTCTAGGCTGGCTGCCAGTGCTGGTTTCCATGCTTGTTTTCCACTAAAACTGATTATAACATTTGAGATGAGACTATTTAACTGAATAAGTGCTGGCTATAATTTGTAACTTTATGATTAATATTTCATAGGAACAGGTCCTCATTTCTGGCCCAGCTCTTAATTGGTGCTGAACAGAACTAGTTTTCAGCACCAAGAGCCAGCATTTTTTGAGTGGAAAACGGCAAAACCAGTTCCGAAATGGCTCCAGCCTAGTAACTGGTACTGGCACCAGTGGTGGAAAAGAGGTACCAAAGTCAATTAGAACAGTTTTAGTACTTGTTTGGCCTTTAGAACCCAGGCCAAGCAGGTACTAAAAAGTATCTGGTCCCAGTTAAGTAGGGTAGGCAGAAACGCTCTAAACCAGGAGTAAAGTAGAGTAGGGCAAAGTAATACTGGTGAAAACGCCCCACTACTTTCCATAGATTTTAGTTCAGTTCAAACAAATGTATTAAAACTACAACAACAACAACAACAACAACAACAACAACGACAACAACAAATTGTGGGGAAAAGTAGAAACCTTGGGGAGAACCACAGTGAAGGAGAGATTCTACTCCCATGGACGGACAGGCCGCAGATGGTCGAGGAGAGACGAGCTCCCATTTGCAGATGGACTGTGGCAGATGAGGAGCAGTTCATCTAGTGTAGACCGAGTTCCTCCAGGCAGCTGAGGAGTATCCGGGTCTAAAGTTCAGGATCGTGAGATTACACACCAGTGTACGCAGACAGTTAAGGCAGTTAAGTGTCTTGCCACAACAGCAGTATTCACATGAGGCAGCTCACACTCTACCAGGGAGTTGATGTCAAGAGAGGGATTCAAACCGTCAACCTTCAGATCAGAACACAAGCACTCTGCCACTGAGCTACTCCAAGAAAAACAAGTGAACAGAAATGTGGGTTGTTTTGGAGAGTTTCCATGATTACGATACCAGATTCTAGTTGAGTAACGAAGACGCAACCAGGCCAGGTTGAGTAGTAGAGTAGGGCTGAGTAGGCTGTTGGAAAGGCAATAATAGTTGGGAAAAATGCCCCCTCTGACAAGGCCTATACATCCGACTTATTTTCATGTCCAACAGCTTGTTGCTTTGCAAGCAAATATGTCCGTAATGAAACAATATACATTTATTAATGTAACAACATTTATATGACTTTCAAAATTGTATTTATAATAGGTTCTAATCTGTAATTTTCAATAATACTTTAAAAACATGATCATAAACATGATCATAGTGTATTTTTGTAACATTAGACAGGTTTGTCCTCATCACTAAAGGGATATTGATAGCTAAATTTTTTGTTTGTTAAGACTTTTGATACTGTAGAGTAATTTTGCTTTGTGTATTGTGTTTCAGATCCTTGAAAACTTCTACAATGAGACATGGAGCTGGCGCTTCTCAGAGCCCATCTCACAGCCCACCCTGACCGCTCTTTGGTCGCTGTCTGTGGCCATCTTCCCTGTGGGTGGCATGCTTGGCTCCTTCTCTGTCGGACTCTTTGTCAACCGTTTCGGCCGGTAGGCACCTCCCCATAGGTCCTATAGGCCCCATGAGAGTAAGGAGACCCCTGGCGTGGGTAGCCCCTTACATGTATGTTTGTGTGCAGAAAGAATTCCATGCTAGGAGCCAACATCCTGGCCATGCTGTCCGCAGTGCTGATGGGTTTCTCACAGGTGGCCGGGTCATTCGAGATGCTGATAGTGGGGCGCTTCATTGTGGGTGTGTTCTGTGGGTTGTGTACCGGCTTTGTACCCATGTATGTGGAGGAGATCTCCCCGACCTCTCTACGCGGAGCTCTGGGGACACTGCACCAGTTGGGGGTGGTCCTCGGCATCCTGCTGGCCCAGGTATGGGCCTCACACTCTCTACATACATAAACAGAACAGGATTTTTTGGGGGGGATTTTGTGCCTGTAGGCTTTATTGATAGGATAGTGGTGTGAAATTGGGGATGAGGGAGACAAGGGAGGACATGCAGTAAATATCAGAGTCGGGAATCAAACTCACAACACTGGTGCCTGGCACACGTGTGCTGTGCCATAACCACTCGACCACTGGGCAGCACAGGATAAGCACTTTCGTACATGTATTGGACATAGGGCCAAGCAATCAACTGAACCTGAGTTCCCATGGACAGAAATGCCTCCAATGAGGACTAGTGTTCTAAAAGGTAAACTGTAAATTGGCTTATTTGTGTGTCTCTGTGTTAACCTTGCGACGAGCTGGCCCCTGTCCAGGGTGTCTAAGGCCCAAAGTCACTGGGATAGGCTCCAGTCACCCACAACCCCTAACAGGAACAAGTTGTAGAAAACAACCTTACAACCCTCACCCAAAAGTGTGTGTTTGTGAACTGAAGGACCAGGCTTAAAATAGCATCCAGAGGCCATCCAATTAGAGCAGTGAATCTACCTCATTAATGAGATTACATTAAGCCAGTAAACATCTAATCATTCGGCAGTTAAGATGATGAAGTGAGTCCTATTCACAAGTCAGTATTTGCCCAAACTCACCATCCGTGTCCACACTCATTAGTTGGTTGAGGTAATTGTCTTTAAAGTTTCTTCTCACAATAATTGTGACTAAATTTGGATATTGTGATGTCCCTTGTCCACACTGGGAACACAGTTCACTTATGTCTGTGATTTTTGCAGATCTTGGGGATAGAGTGGCTCTTGGGCAGCTCGTCGCTCTGGCCCCTGCTCCTGTCTTTCACTGTGCTGCCTGCGCTGCTGCAGTGTTCCGTGCTGCCCTTCTGCCCCGAGAGCCCCCGTTATCTGTTTATCAACTGCAGCCAGGAGAGCGAGGCCCATGAAGGTATGACCCCCACACTGGCAGACACTGGAGGACTAAAGGGGGGAATATTGACCTTATTCTGCCCCACCCACTTTCCCCTCTTTATCCCACGTGATCGACACTGCCGTTGTAATCGCGCTTCTGGTCCAGTGGAACTGCCTTTGTTTAAATCAGGGCTATTCAACATAAGGCCTGGGGGCCAAATTAGGCCCTCCAAGTGATAGATCCGACCCACTACCCATCTTCCAAATATTATAAATGAATAATAATAATAATAATAATAATAATAATAATAATAATAACAATACATATTTTTTACTGGTTTAATTCTGGGTTAGCACTAGTTTAGACTTGATTTGGTCTTGGTTTAGTCCTTGTTTAATTCTGCTTTAGACCTGTTTTGATTCTGGATTAGTTCTGACTTGGTTAGTACTATTCTTGTCCTAGTTTAATTCTGTTTCAGCACAGTTGGAAAAGCATTTTGTATGTTATTTCTGGGTCTGGACTTGGACTGGTGGCCTCACCTGCTTATCTCTATTGTTATTTGTGAAACGTTACATAGTGCGCCTTTAACTTAGTGACTAAAATGACTAGTGACTAGGAATAGTAGACGCTGCTATAAAAACAGCTTGTATGAGAAAAGGTTGCTTAGTGTTGAGTTCCACAGATTGCAGGTGTACATGACCCATGTGTCCAGTTCTAGTGAAGTTGCGCGGCACTGAGGAGGTGGGCGAGGACCTCCAGGAGATGAGGGAAGAGAGCCAGAGGATGCAGAGGGAGACCAGCGTGTCCATCCTGGAGCTGGTGCGCTCGGCCCAGTACCGACAGCCTCTGATTGTGGCTGTCCTGCTGCAGCTATCCCAGCAACTGTCTGGGATCAACGCTGTGAGTCCACCACACAATACCACAACACTGGAGTGCAACACTATACAGATGTGGAAAGTAATGTATTTTACTAAATTTTTTGGGCTATAGGTTGTGTTCACGTTGTGGAATTTGATGATGTCATAACCTCAGATGGTGGGCAAGTGTCACTTTTCCCTACTGATAGCATTGGACCATCATAATGTTTAATTCAGACGGTGGGCAGCTAAAATGAATATTGTTAAAATGCAGATATTTGTTGTAAGTTCTTTGGTCTGGTCACTTAGAGAACTCATCAGTTCAAGCAGTTGTGAATTTACCTTATATTTAATATGAATTGTTCTATAGAACAATAGGCCCAACCCAGTTAAGTTTCAATGGGCCATTAGCAGGAGGTCCCGCCCCGTGGGCAGGGCTTTCACACAGTAGGATATAAACAGGAGTTCTCAGACTTGTTTCACTGATTGAGAATGACTCTTGGATGAGAGTCGAAACGTTTCGTTTTTTCTAAAACAGAGTCCAGATGACTACAACTGAATCTTTTTCGACAATGGAACACTCATGGATGAATGAGGGATTACGCCAACATACCGGTATTATTGATTGCATTGTATGCCAGATATTTCATGGCATACAATGCAATCAATAGGGAAAAGTGGCTCTTGCCCACCATCTAAGGCTATGACATCATCGCATTCTACCACAGTGAACGCAACCTAGTGTACCTTTTTGGGTAGATATATTTTTGGATTAAATTAATTTTGAGTAAAAACTATTTAGTATAATTATATATAATTGTAATTCGTTCAGAATCAGAATCAGAAAAGGTTTATTGCCATTGTCAATGAACAAAATTCCCAAACATATGAACTTTTTTCGGCGCTAAGGTGCAACATACAACGATGAACAATAATAAAAACATATATGAAATCAAAAAGGGCATGCATTAAGAGTTACAAATAAGTTACATATAAAATCATCGAATCATCTCGTCTAGGTAGGTTCCATAACAAAAGAAAATGTTATTATAAGTGTTAATAGTTTTCAGATTGTAAGAGAAAATCTAATAAAAAGCTTTGATATGTTGAAAGAATCCTTTGGCTTGGAGAAACAGGACTTTTAATATATATAAAGTTATTATAAATTAAACAATGACCATTCTTACCCTCTGACTGAAATGGTTTTATTAAGGCTTATGAATATAAGGGGAATAATATCAAAATTATTTAAATGCTTTAATAATCTGAACAACCACTCTACTAAATATGTAAATAATACATGGGAAACAGAATAGAGGAGAGAAGGGTCATTTTTTTTTGACTGACAAGGAATGAAAAATAATTACATATACATTCCACATTCCAATCGAAGACCATAAGATCACATGTTTGGAAGGAATTATTTTGGAAAAATGTATCATATTCTTTATAAACCACGGTGAAGTTCTCACTATACGAAGGGATCTGATGAGTACTGGAGAAACTGTGGTCATCAGTACCATGTGTTTTTGGGACTGTCCTGTTATTGGGCTATCAAAGAGGCACTGTCTTTTACACCAATATTCCATTGGATTTTAAAACCATGTATCTCACATACCGGGCTCCAACGATGGAGACGATCAATGGATAACCTGTGTACTTTTGGCTGCAGCGAAAAAGTCTATAACCAAAAAAGCACAGCAAGTTATTTGTAGAGCACAATTCGTACACAAGGCAATTCAAAGTGCTTCACACAACAGGAAAAAAATGCATTAAAATCACAACGACACTGGCAGAAATCACAAAATCTTAATTTAAAAGTGCCATTTTCAGGCTATCCGTCAAATAGTTCAAGACATAAAAGAGAAGAGTGCAAAGAAAAGCATTTCAATCATATGCACAGCCAAACAAAACAGTTTTTAGTTTAGATTTGAACATTGCCAGAGTAGAGGCCTCTCTCACATCCTCAGGAAGACTGTTCCAGATTTTAGCTGCATAAAACTGAAACGCACATTCCCCATGTTTAGTCCTGACTCTGGGCACCAGCAGGAGGCCGGTCCCTGAGGTCCTCAGAGTCCGAGATGGTTCATATGGCACTAACATGTCTGAGATGTACGTTGGTGCTAGGCCATGGAGAGACTTGTATACAAGCAGAGCTGCTTTGAAGTCTAAAAAAAGATGACATGGATGGAGCCGACAGTCAAGGACAGGACCAAAGTGACTTTGACATTTATAGAATGGAAAAATGGACTTTTACTTTGAACTTTGTGATATGGACAAATTTGAAAGACATTGGACAAGGGGGATTCGCCACACTGGGGGACATGTGTTGAACTGAGATGTCATATTTTATTTCCTTTTGATTTTGTCTCTTCACTCTCTGGTCTTGTTCTGTCTATTTGATCTGTTCTGTTTTTTTGTGGGCAGGTGTTCTACTACTCCACTGGGATTTTTGAGAGAGCAGGGTCTCTCAGCCCGTCTACGCCACCATCGGGCAGGTGTGGTCAACACTGCTTTCACCGTCATCTCTGTAAGTAACACATGGAGATCCACATACAGTATTTGTTAAAAACGCACCTCATATGTTGACTGGAACTAAAGTACCAGAAACTAAAAAAGTTCCTACAGTGCGAAAACTCCAATTGACCCCTGACCTCCCTGTACACAGGTGTTCGTGGTGGAGCGGATGGGCAGGCGACCTCTGCACCTCATTGGCCTGATGGGCATGGCAGTGTCCGCGGTCTTCCTCACTGTTGCCATGGCGCTGACGGTAGGTACATGCCTTCCATTCTCATTAAGCATTTTAATCAAATGACAAAGGCAGGAATATAGAGACCACACTGACAGAATGTGATAGGTGGAGATGTCAACATTATTCTGTTAAATCAGGGGTCCCCAAACTTTTTCCTGTAAGGGCCACATAACTTTTCCCTTCTCTGATGGGGGCCAGGGTCAGTTTGAACCAGAAAAAAGTGTGACGATCGCAGGGTGTCTAAATGTAAACATGTATTGTTTTCCAGAAAGCCACATATAACCAAATATGAATAACCCTTTCCGAGATCAAATAACCCTCTCTGGGTTCTTCACAGAGAAAATAATTCAGGAAATATATAATAACACTATTCATGAAATCAATAAAAATCAAATAACCCTCTCTGGGTTCTTCACAGAAAGAAAGTGTGTGTTGTGCCGTGCACAGTCTTGGGTAAAAGTTCAGCTTCAGTTGTCAGAGCAGAATCTATGACTCATATGAGCATGAATAATGCGTCTCTTGTATTGTTCAAGGGGCCGGGTCAAATGTGGAGGTGGGCCGTATCCGGCCCCGGGCCGTAGTTTGGGGACCGCTGTGTTAAATGATCATTCTGATTATTCAAGCAATGATATCATTGTGAGAACTAAAACAATAATAATTGTGACCATTTTAGAAGCAAAGAGTAGTCATTTCAAGTCAATCTTTACTTAACTACTGCAAACCTACTGTTTTATCAGGCTGTTTATGTCACATTGACTTTAAATGTGTATGAAGTTTTTATGATGTTCTAATTTAACGTTATTTGGTGGGGTAAAACCTGTAAATATAAATGATAGTTTTACACCAATCAAGTTTATGAAGAATAGTGTCATTCTAAACGACAGACGTAAAGCAGAGTTCTAAAAACATATTCATGACATCACACGAGAAAGACTCCAAAGGCTATGGCACAATTTACAACAAAACATTTTTCTGACCCTTTAAACTTGAATTCAACAAAACATTGATGTTCTTATTTCAGAATCAGAATAAGAATAAAGAGAAGGTTTATTGCCATTGTGATTAGGTGCAATGTACAACAATGAACAATAATAAAGCAACATATATCAAATCAAATAAGACTTGAACTTGTCAATATCAATACTTTCGGTGACATTAGAGGAGTTTGGGCCCATTGTAAACATGGTTGCTAGGCAACAGTTATGGAATGTCCTAGTGTGATGTCATGATGGAATCGGGAAGTAATATTATAAACCTGAACATTACCAAACTGGGATCAAAGTTTTGTTTTTTGTTGTTTGCAAAAGATGAAATACGTCTGAACTGTGTTTTAGTCAAATGAGTGGAGGGCCCTTGCCCTCTGTCTGTCACTCACAAAGTTAGATTTCATAAAGCTCGTCAGTCGTCAGACTTGTTTCTTCTCCCTGCTAACAGCACTGTGTTGTGTGTTTACTTCAGGACCAGCTCAGTAAGTTGGATGTCTTATATCAGCATTGCTGCCATCTTCAGCTTCGTTGCCTTTTTTGAAATTGGCCCCGGGCCCATCCCCTGGTTCATTGTTGCCGAGCTCTTCAGCCAGGGCCCCCGGCCTTCTGCCATTGCAGTTGCTGGCTTTTCCAACTGGTCTGCTAACTTCCTGGTGGGCATGTGCTTCCAGTACATAGAGGTAAAATTTACTAATTGAATCCAATTTTCCAACGCAGATTCAATTTAGTCCTTGATGATGATAATACACACAGATTTGGCATCTGTGCCCCTCCCACACGTCTGCCCCGGGTTTAGAATGAGTCACAGCTTTGGCTTCTATATGCGCAATCCCCACTCTGTCCCTCTGCGCACACTTCTGTCCCTCATCCGTCCCTCATCGGTCCCTCCTCTGTCCTCCTCACTTCTGTGCTTGTTCCTTTGTGCTTGTCTCCTCCTTCCCCTTTTGGAGGAAAGGGGAAGGAATGTGCATTCACTTCCTTTCCGCTTTGATCTCATGAGCTTTTCGTATTAAATGTGAAACATAAACGCAGTGGTACTAGTCAGCACCGTGCAGAAAGCAGCCTGTGTGTGACGTTGCGCACCCTTCTCCTTGCCTCCTTGCCTCCGTGCCATTTTTACATTAAAGGGTTTATTTATATATGAAAACTTTTCACGATATGTATTATACTTTTCTTATATTTATGTAAGTCAATCAAAGAAGACGTTTCTAATTGATATCTCTAGATTGAATTTTTTTCCCTATTCACCTGTAGTGTCTCACCTTAAGTGGGAACCATTTCATATTCTTATAGCCTAGATCAGTGTTTCCCAACCAGGGGTACTTAGGAGATTGGAATGGTTTCAGATTTTTTTGCAGTAAACTTTGCATCATTAAGAATGCCTTAGAGGACTTTGGACATCAATACCATTAAAATAGGAAACTATGAAAGTCATTATTGACCATATACCACTGTAATAAACAGATTGATTTCCCTGGTACCTGAGTTGGGGGGATTTGGTCTGTGAGACCAAGCTCAGGGAGAATGTGAGACAAAAAATCTTGGGAACCGCTGTACTACTAGTGCACATTTAGGACTTAGCGTTGTGAAAAACAACGCTTAGTGTATTGGACTTCCCTAAAGATATATACTGCAAAAACATGATACTAATTCAGACTGGCAGTGACTTACCATGTCCATGTCAGATGAACTGCAGAAGCTACTTGGATGAGTAGTGAAACATCTTCACTCTCAAAACTTTTGTCCAGTTGACAGAATTACATTTTCGTTTGCCATGGAACATTCCTGGATGACTGAACTTGTGCTGGCCGGTGGTCGAGTGGTTAAGGCACAGCACACGTATGCCAGGCTCCAAGTTCAGCTGGCTGTGGTGTTGTGACTTTACTGCATGTCCTCCCTTCTCTCTCACATCCCCCATTTCACACTTTCCAGTCAAACTCAAATCATGAAGGAGGCTGACCAATAGGAGAAGTGTTTGAAATTAGATTTGTATTATTGCAGTCTTATATCTTTCATAGGTTTAATGTGGTTGACTTGACATTTCAGCAATTGTGTGGGCCGTACGTCTTCATCATCTTCACCGTGCTGCTGCTGGGCTTCTTTGTCTTCACCTACTTCAAAGTCCCTGAAACGAAGGGCCGCACGTTTGAGGAGATTTCAGAAGGCTTCAGGAGGTCGGGCGCTGGAGGAGCAGACAAGTACTCTGCTGCTGAGGAGTTCAACACTCTGCATGGAGACGACCCAGACCTGTGAGCCCGCCTCATCGCCCTCATCGCCGCCTCATCGCCCGCCTCATCGCCCGCTCATCTATCGCCCGCCTCATCGCCCGCCTCATCGCCCGCCTCATCGCCCGCCTCATCGCCCGCCTCATCGCCCGCTCATCGCCCGCCTCATCGCCCGCCTCATCGCCCGCCTCATCGCCCGTCTCATCGGCCTGTGTACTTTTCACACAACTTTCAACTCTTCTTGTAAATATGGCTATAGTCAGTGTAAAACTTTAAAACCATAACCAATGTGTCTGTATATTCGCCCAATGCGGTACAAAGGAAAAACGTGAGGAATCGTTGCCATGGTGGTAACCTATAGTAACAGCCATCCAGGTCCAGCAGCCATATTCAAACTGTAACATTCTGCTCAAGAGCTGCACTTTTCTTTTTTGGCCCGTAGGTCTTATTGGACGTGAAACAGTGTAGTGTGAAACAGGGGTGAGAGCAGGGAGGACATTCAGCAAATTGTCAAGAGTCAGGAATCAATCTCAGGATGCTGCGCTTTTCATTACAATTTTCTTTAAATACTTTTTCAATATTACTTTTTGTGTTTGTGCTTTAATGTCTTGGAAAAAGACAAAACGTTTTTGATGTAAAAAATTAGGTCTGAACAATTTGATTTTTTTTGTTTTTAATTGTGGCTCTCTCTCTCTCATCTAAATTAGTGTTTATCAAGCTGGGGTACGTGTACCACTGGTGGTAGGTGAGCTCCTTCTGGAGGTATGTGGGGAAATTCTAGTCTTTGCTTCAATTAGAGTCCATTTTTTTAACTTTTATGTCCTCCTTTGGTTACTCCTTTCACAAACTAATGAGATCTTGTCCTGGTCCTATTTTAGACTTTATTCAGCCCTGATTTAGTCCTGGAATGGTCATTTTATACACCAGGTTGGTTTATAGACCAGGCTGGTGGTACTCGGAAGGCCAAGTATTTTCTTTGGTGGTACTTGGTGCCAACTCAAATTGCATTTCAATTCGATTTCAATTCATTGTGCAGCTCTATAACAAATCGTTTTTAAATTTCATCTGAGTTTGTCTATATGTGTATATGGAAACAAACTTTAATTCTGCATGAAATATTAAGCAGTGCTGTATTACCAGGGTGAATATTAATTTTCATAATTCAATAAAATCTAATCTAATTTTCCTTTGACTGGCTCTTTACCCAAATCACTCCTCTTAATTTAAAAGACATTTTAAGCTTTGTTTGGCTGTACCTGCTTGCCAATGCCCCAGCCCGGAACATCTCTAAAGCAGAGCAGTTCCTGATGAGTACTTATGGAAGACCGCTGGAAAGCTAGGTGCCACAAGACACTTTAATTGTGTCTCAATTCCGGGTCTGCATGCTCCGAAGGACCCCGCCGACGGAGGCTGGGCGGCGCTGCTTCGCTCCGGCTGTTTTAAAATCATCCGACCAGCGCCGCGCAGTGCATCATGGGCCTCCCGACAGCGGAGGACACGTGGAAGTACCATGGATGCATTATAATAAGTACACGCGCGAGTGTTGTCATGAAATAAGGGCATAACACTCCCAAAACTGTAAAAGAAGTTTGGTTTTAACTGTTAATTTCAGCTAGTTTTAATGTGTTTTCTGTCACACATTAATATAAAAGCTAATGAATCATGGTGGGAGTAAAAACCTTTTAATTATGGTTTCTGTTGACTGCCTTAAGTGAGACGTTGTGAACATGACAAACAGGCTCTATTCCGATTATTATTATTATTATTATTATTATTATTATTTTCCTTATAAACTGACTTAAATGCACATCATAAAATCCCATTCTGAAATTGAAACTAAAATTGCTTTTGTTGAAACTTATAGATCATTTTGACAGTTGGTAACTAGAAAGGGCAATGGCAGGAAGCCATTGCGAGTGACTGCCTAATGAAAAAAACAAAAGGCACTTTTTCACACGCGTATATAAAAACACAAAATCAAGTATAAATTTGTCTCACAATCAGTGCTCAATGATTTGTAGGTGCACACTTCTTTTGCCATTTCTGCACATGTTCTGTACTTGCCGATGACATCACAAAGCCCTAGTTGCCATGATGGTCTGCGTAATGCATGGCAGTTTTCTGTACAGTTGCTATGACGATGATGTCACAATGCTCCAACATCACCAACATTCCGCCATTCTAAGAGATAGGGAAAATTTGAAGACGAATCCTGAAAAGACGACAAGACCGAAGAATACCAAAAGCAAGTCCAGGAATCACACGAGAATTATCTACAAACTGAACTTTGAATGACGAAAATCGGACAAGAAATGAGACCTGTGAAAGCCAAGAGAGATGGAAACATCCAATGTTCCAAGACGAATCCTGAGAAAAGGACAAGGCAGAGGATTACCCGAAAGCAAGTCCAGGAATCACACAAGAATGATCTACAACCTGAACTTTGAATGACGTAAATCGGACAAGGAATGTGACCTGTGCGGCCCACCGAAAAACAGGGATAAATGTGGAAAACCTGGAACTAATAGTGACCGCATTCTATAGAATGAAGTCACTCAATTATTATATTTCACAAGAGCTGAACATGATATTTTGTTTTAGACAAAAGATTTGAATGAGATGAACTCTTGGGCTCAAAGTCAGAATATTTTATCCTTGGTGCGTGCTCTTTTTAATACTTCCATGTGCGTAAATTGCTTGACGTTGGCATAAGCAGCGAGTCTTGGTTGCTAGGTGACGGAGCGGCTCCGTGGGCTCAGCCTGTCCCATTTCGGCACGGCCTTTGCGGTCCACGGAGGCTCCTCCAAAGACCAGCCTCCGTCTTCTGGGTCCTTCGGAGCACGAGACCCGGAATGGAGAGACACCCACAGCAATTGCCTAGCGTGAATGTTGGGAAGGGGCTGATGGTGCAAATTGGCAGCCTCACTTCTGTCAGTCTGCCCCAGGGCAGCTGTGATAGTAGCTTCTCACCACCGAGAGTGAAATGACAGAATAATGACAACACAGCGGTGTGTTTATATATCGCATACTTAGATCACTGTTTTACATTTTTTAAACTGTAAATCTCAATACTGATCTAAAAAGGCTCAGTAACAGAAACATGTCTATTGACTTCCTGTTCAAAACTGCAGAACTGATAAGTGACTGTAATTTATGAGTTTTGGAAAAGTACATCCTACAAAATATTGTAAGTATGGCGTGGTGGGCGGGGATAAGGGAAAGGTGAAAACTTCCTCTAAGCATCATGCCTTAACTGCAGGACAATTACTCAAACATAAATGAGTCAAAATACAACTTGCAGTAAGCGAAAGATGAGAACATGGTTAAACGCTCATGAAGTGGATTTAGCAGACTGTGGGTTTGTATTCTTTCTACATTTAGTGTGTAGAATGCTGTTGAGCTTATCCTCATCTAGCTGAATATGACTTACAAAATGAAATAAAAAGAAAAACACACAAGATACAAATCACACTGAGCTAAAAATTTAATTAGCTATAAAAATAATAAATATTTATAAAAAGTGGTAGGGCACATTTCATATCAGAAATACAGAGCAACACAAGTACAGGGACATGATAGAAAAAAACATTTGAAGGAAGAATTAAGTAACATTTTTACTGAACCTCTTTATCAGTCCCTGTAATGTGTAGTGTTGGAAGTGTCTCCCCCTGCTGTCTCTGCCAGGTGCAGCCGGCCGCAGGGTCGACCCGCAGGGTCGACAGTTCGATTCCCGACTTCGACAATTTACTGCAGAGGGAGCTCTATTACTAGAGTTACTTGGTTCTGCTTTAAGTAAATATAGTGGAAAAATGTCCCTTCTCATAAAAAAATTACATTTTAGATTAAGCTAGTCAAGGGTAACAAACTATACCTAATAATAAAACATTTCCATGACAATTCTGTTCCTCCTAGAAGAGCTCACAGCACAGTATTAGCAGCAAAGAGCTCAAGTACAAAAGGCACACGCGTGAAGAAGCTGCTCCTCTGCTGTGTCCATCAGCAAGTCAACTCAAGTTCCTGAGTTATTCAGAACACTTTTGCATATTTCAACATTTCCTCCGTGTTTATGAGGAGCACATTACTCCCGAGTCAGTGAGGGGACTTGAGTGTCCTGGGTGTCCTGGGTGTCCCGGGTGTCCCGGGTGTCCCGGGTGTCCCGGGTGTCCCGGGTGTCCAGCGTGTCCAGCGTGTTCAGCGTGTCCAGCGTGTCCAGCGTGTCCTGGGTGTCCAGCGGGCTTAGCTCAGAATGCAGCAGCTCGAACATGTCCTCCAGAACCTGCCACAAACAGTTGTCCAGGGGGAAGTCGTTGTCCACCAGGTTGACCAGGAAGTAGTTGTCATGAATGTACTTGATGATCATTCGAGAAGGAGACTCGTCCTCGTAGAGTTTGGCCCACTGCTCGATCCATAGAGCAAACGCCTCGTCCTGAAATGAGCACAAAGGCTTTAGTCAGCTACAATGTGCAGAACAAAAGGGACACATTTTTTATAACATTCAAAATGTTTTCTTTTTCAAAACCCTTTTTCCTTTTCTCTCACTCTTTGATTAGTCGGTGTATGTTTTGATATTTAAGTAAGTGCCACTGGCGTTTCAGGCTGTGATTTACCTACTGTGGCCCAACCCCCTCAATAAATGGAAAACATACATCATTATTATTTATTTATGTATTCATTATATTAATTTATTTATTATAAATATATATATATATTTTTTGCAATGTTTACGTTTTTGTACAATAAAGTAGACACCCTTTGAACACATCCCATTTCAATTAATATCAAATACAAATAAAGGCGTCAGGCATTAAAGGCTTTTTATGAGTCCCTTTATACCTTCCCAGAAGTTAAATTTGCACTGAAAATATAGTATATGATTAGATTTTGAAGACTCAATGTGTGTAGTACCAGGCCTGGAGCAGGAGGTGAAATTCTTACCTTCCAGGACATGAAGCTGACCGGGTCCACCACAGTGGGCTGGACAATCTCACGCCCAGGGAAGATACCCCATGTGACCGCGTTGGGCTGCATCTCTGGAGCGTTGGTCAGGTTCCGGCCCTGCACAGAACACATGTGCTCAATGTAGGGAGACGAGTCAGGCCATGTTTGGTGGGACCTGTCAGTAACATTTAAGCCGAGAGCCTTAACTTTAAGGTGACTTTAATAGGCTACAGGCCTACGGTGGGTCTGCATCAAAAAGACAAGAGTGCATCCTTATTTATGTGGCTAGGGATACAACAAAACTGTTCTGTTTTTTCTAATAGTGTTCCATAGTTTTCTTCTGGATATTTAGCAATAGGCTCTGGGCTTCCAGTTTGCTCGCCTGTGTGCCAATCCCATTCCGCCTCAGTTCTATCCTTATGAGACACAAACCTTAGTAAACACAGACTTGAAGCGTTACATTACAATTTAGACTTTAACACACTGTGATTATCCACCACTGACTCATTATCTGTTGCGTAATCTTTAAATACTGATTATTTTAGCACGGCTCCGGAGCAAACCCCATGAGGATAGAACTGAGGCAGAAGAGGATAAGTTGCTCTACATAACTTTTCACTAAATAAAGGCAGTATCTCCCTGTGATCCCCTCAGTCCCCTCCAGCTCCCCACAGTGCTGTCCTCTCATTTAACCACGCAAACTATATTTGAGTAGGTCAAGATGTCAATTTAAGAGTAAAAAAAAAAAGGGTCTAATGTTTACCATATCATCCTACACGTGCTACACATTTGCCTCGAGTCACGCCCTTATTGCTGCCACTGCGGTGTGTGTTAAAAAGATGTTCACGCCGCAGTTGTTTCCATCTCTGACCCAGAATCGTTTCAGTTCGGTTTGTTTATTTGAGCAACATTCTAAGTTCTGATATATTATGCTGCGGTTTTGTGCTTGAAAGGAATAGGAAGAAGTGTAAAATATAATACCATTATCAGTCTCCTGTGAATGTAAGCGAAAGTTAGCTAGAGGCTGGACAGTACAGGTGTGCCATCTGGACACACACACGCTCACACGCACACACACTGCTGTACTCACGTGCACGTTCACGATGTGGTAGTTGACACGAGGCTCATACTTCTTCAGCACTTTGAGGAGAGCGTTTACGTTCTCATTAGAAGTGAAGAACTCCAGATAAGCCTGTACCAGCAGCAATGAGACAAGACAAATACTTCACATGGGAAAACTTATCAAAACAATCAATACAAGCTGATTCACATTGGCCGTATTGTGTGCAGCAGAGATCAAAGTCTGCTACTGCTTAGTTTGAAGCAATGATTTTGTTTATCTTTTAAGTTAGAAGTAAAGCAAATGTATTTATTCCAAACAAAAGCTTGGGAGAGCAGCCAGACGCTGTGTTTTGTCATTCAAAGCTGTAACAAGCACAGAAGCAAAAGTGTATTCTTTGTGACCACCATCATGAATGTTTTTAGATAGAAATTAACACTGGCCCTCAAATGTATACTTTGATTTGTTAATAGTCTCCTGAAGTAAGGTTGGCGATAGGGTGAAAAAACAATTACATCGATTTTAAGTCAGCAGTGACTGCTGGGCTTTCAAGCATTCAGTCATCCTGCCAATTACCGCTAAGTGTTTGTTTCTATTTATTTTGTGTCATTTTCCATTCAATTTCATAGCCTCAGTCCATAGATAACTGTTCTCCTTCTGAACCCATTCTATGCTCAAGTGTTCCTGTCCCCACTTTCATGATTTCATTCTGAAGTCTGCACAACACAAAGGTTGCCATGAGGCCTGATCTGACTCTAATGCTGAGAAACATTAGAATGAGCAGGACTGAACAGGACCTTTTGGAACACATAGCCCCCAGGAGGACCCCAGCCCACGATGGGGTCGGTGGAGGGTTTTCCGTTGATATTGGGCTGGGAGTTGATGGTCAGGACTCCCCTGCGGTTCACTCTCTCCAGCTCGTCCTTCAGCAGGTTGGTCTCAGGGGCCAGCGGCTCGTCGTTCCAGGGTAGACACAGCACCTGCAGCATACAGGCCACAGGACACTCTTATAACAAATATGTATTTATAATGACTAGAACATAAAACATTTGAAAATGTAATACCTTAAGATAAAAGCATAAGAAGCATACAAGAAATACAAATGTCCAAGTCTGCTATAATGTCATCAACTATCTTTGGTTACTGACTACTCAGACACGAGGCTATAGTAAATGTCAAACGAGCTAATGCTGCAAAAGGACTCGAGCTCAGAATCATCTGCAGCGCTGTAGTTACAGCTAAAACAACACAAGGTAAACCAACACTGGCCTCACGGTACGTGTAGATGTTTCTTAAGTCATGTGACATAAATCAAATTCATTCATAGCTACAGTGGGGCCAATAAGAGGTTTGTAATTTTCATCATAGCTACACATCAAGCGTGACAGACAGAATGTAAAAAAAAAAAAGAAATCCAGGAAATCACATTACATGATTTTTAAACAATTTATTTGTGAAAATGGGTGGCCAATAAGTATTGGGCAGCTAGAAAATAAGCAACTCTTCTGTCACTCACAGACAATCACTTGCTCTTTAAGAAGTTATTCCGGCCTCACTCGTTAACAGTATGAATGGCAACTGTTTGAGCTGATTCGATGCATAAGAGACCCCCGCACACACCTTCAAACTGTCAGACTCCAGTCTTCACCATGACCAAGACCAGAGAGCTTCCCTAAGACACAAGAGATAAAACTGTACAACTGCACAAAGCTGGGAGGAGTCAAACTGCAATTGTAAACAACTTTGTGAGAAAAGATCATCAGTTGGAAACATTATTAGAAAATGGAAGAAGTATGACATCACTGACAATCTCCTCGGAGTGGGGCTCCATGCAAGATCTCACCTCGTGGGTTCTAATGATCCTGAGAACAGTGAGGAATCAGCCCAGAACTACAGGGCGGGAACTGGTGAATGATTTGAAGACAGCTGGGACCACCTGGGACACCGCACAAAGATGACAATAAGTTACACACTATGTCGTCATGAGGAGAAATCCTGCATTCTTTACTAACAAAACCATGTACATGCCCGTCTGAAACTTGCTAAGACCATCTGGACGATCCAGAGGAGGATTGGGAGAATGTGATGTGGTCAGATGAGACCAAAATGGACCTGTTTGGTTTAAACACCACTCGCCGTGTTTGGAGAAGAAGAATGCTGAGTTGCATCCCAAGAACACCATACCTACTGTGAAGCATGAGGGTGGAAACATCATGCTTTGGGGATGCTTTTCTGTAAAAGGGACATGAAGACTGGTCCGTATCAATGGCAAGATGAATGGGGCCATGTGGCATTTTGGGTAAAAACCTCCTTCCTTCTCTGAGAATTGAAGATGAAACGTAGCTGGGACTTCCAGCATGATAACGATCCAAAGCACACAGCCAGGAAAACCAAGGAGCGGCTCCATTTAAAAAAAAAAAAGCGTCAGCCCTCAAACATCACAGCTCTAGATAAAATCTGTGCAGAGGAGTGGGCCAAAATACCAACTAAAGTGTGTGTAGACCTGGTCAAGAACTACAGGAACCGTTTGACCTCTGTCATTGCCAACCAAGGCTACATTACAAAGTATTAAAAGTGACTTTTGCTGGCTGTCCAATACTTATCAGCCACACATTTTCACAAATAAATTGTTTAAAAATTATACAATGTGATTTCCTGATTTTTGTTTTTATTTTTTTTACATTCTGTCTCTCACGCTTGATGTGTACCTAATGATGAAAATTACAAACCTCTCTTTTTAAATGGGTGAACTTGCAAATGTTTAAGCTACCCAATACTTATTGGCCCCACTGTACTGTTACTGTTCAAATTTAATCTGGCCTGTTGGCAGTATAGTCTGGTGACCAGTTAATTAGACATATAAAACGATTCTAACAGAAAATGAATGCAGTGTTGTTTTTTTACTCTTTCTAGCTGTGAAGTTTCTGTGGAAGACTGACATGAACAAGTAAAGGATCTGAAAGTGATTGACATGTGGCAGATGAACTCATGGACATTTGGACAATAATATAGTTTTGGAGACAGATAAGACTAGAATTTGTTATTTCAAGCAGAAACTCCTTATTAATCATTTGTTTAATATGAACTATAACATTTATTTAGAAATCTATTTAATGTTTTAAAAAAGAGTTTTACAGACTATAAAAAATTCTTAAGATTACTTGATTAATTGAAGAAAATAGTAAATTACTCGATTACCACAGTAACTAATTGACAGCTCCAATCTGCTCATTTTTTCCAAATTTTTCTATTTAATGCAACGGTTGCTCATTCACAGGCGGCCCTATTTTGCCTCAGACTTAGCGTTAATCAAAGCCTTTTCATGGGGCTGTTCCAGGGCGCTATTTTATTGGGATTTATTGGGATGGTGCCAGTCCATATATGGTGATAGTGTTTGATCCAGTGATTGATAACTGTGGCATTCAAATGGATTTTCGATTTCAAAATATATATATTAAAAAAAAAAGAATTTTTGCTTTTCGTTTTGACTCACATGATGAATTATAATAAAACGGTTTGATGTACCGTTTTTCCAATTTGTTAAATTAAAAAAACACCACCACCACACACAAAAAAAACACTGAAATACAGCCTCGGAGTGATTTCTTTAAATAATTCGCCTTTATTCGTGTTGCGCAACGCAGAGCTGGCGTAAGTACATAGGCTTTTAAGTCTTGTTTAAAAACGCACTTTTATTCACTGGCATTAAACACGGCATGAGATTTGTGTGGTCCTATGACCCTCTTATTAGTTTATATAAAATGTGAGCTGGCCCACCACTCTGAAACACTGCGCAGAAGAATTGACTCCAGTCTTTTAATTTTCAACACCTCCCCGGAGTCATGCCATGTCCCAGCCTGCTTCAAGTCGGCCATCATTGTCCCTGTCCTCAAGAAGCCCCGGATCACTGGACTTAATGACTACAGGCCTGTGGCGCTGACGTCTGTAGTCATGAAGTCATGAACGCTGGCTGCCCCACTCAAGTCCTTCACCTCCTCAATGCTGGAACCCTGCAGTTCGCCTACAGACCAACAGGTCTGTAGGCAACGCCATCAACCTGGTACTCCACTTCATCCTGCAGCATCTGGACTCCCCGGACAACCTACGCCAGATCCTGTTTGTGGACTTCAGCTCTGCATTCAACACCATCCTCCCTGGCTGCTCCAGGACAAGCTCTCCCACCCCATGTGCCTGACTCCACCTGCAGGTGGCTCACTGACTTCCTGATGGATTAGACTGCCTCAGACACTCGGACTATCAGCACAGGAGCCGCCACAGGGCTGTGGTACTTTCTCCCTCTGCTCTTCCCTGTACACCAAACTGCTGCACCTCCAGCCGCGCGACCCGTAAAACTGATGCATTTCGGACAACACCACCCTCATTGGGCTCATCTCGACGGGATGAGTCTGTCTACAGGAGGGAGGTGGATCGGCTGGTGTCCATGTGCAGCCGTAACAACCTGGAGTTCAACGCCCAGAAGACAGTGGAGATGATCGTGACTTCAGGAAAGCCACAGCCCCCCCCCCCCCTAACCATGACAGAATCCTCCATCACCACGTGGACTCCTTCCACTAACTCGGCACCACCATCACTCAGGACCTCAAGTGTGAGCCCTCCATCAGCTCCCTCATCAAGAAGGCCCAGCAGAGGATGTACTTCCGAGGCAGCTGAGGAAAGCCAAAGCTGCCAGTGCAGATGATGGTGCAGTTTTACACGGCATCATTGAGTCCACTCCACCTCCTCCATCACCGTGTCGTACGCTGGAGCCACAGCCAGGGCCAAACGGAGACTACAGCGCATTTTTGCGTTCTGCTGAGAAGGTGATCGGCTGCAGGACTTCCATCTCTGCAGGACCTGTACGTCTCCAGGGCCTGGAGAGAGCAGGTCGGATCACAGCAGACCCTCTCATCCTGGACATGACTATTTGAGCACTCCCCTCAGGCAGGAGGCTACGGTTCCATCTGGACCAGAACTTCCGCCACACGAACAGTTTCTTTCCGTCTGCCGTGATCGTCATGAACACTTAATAACACCTGACACTTTAACAATACTCAACCAATACAATTCACGCACTGTTCCAATTCTCACTATTCCGACATCGGTACATTTGTGTCAATTTCTTTGTACGTCTTATTTTAGCATGCCAAATTTTGATTGACGTTGCAATTCCCGTATTTTCAGACTTTAAGACTTTAATATACATCCCTTCTTTGCAGACAGTCCTCCTCTCTTGTACTTTAGGTACAGGACAGTCCTTAATTAAAATTTATTCATTATTCATAATGTATCATTTGAAGTTTATCATTATGCCCTGAATGTTGTTTTAGTTAGGATTATTTGTCATATGGATAGTAAATGACTCCAGAATTGTCTTGGCTGGATGTGTACCGTTTATGCTTTTCAGTGCCACTATTAAGTTTAATGATTACGATTCTGGTTTCACAGAATGCACCCACACCACCGCCTCAGTTTGACTTCAGCCCACCTCACACCTCTGTTAGAGTTCCGACCAGGGAAATGAGCTCCGGAACGCCTAAGTTAACACTAAGACCAGGGGCAAATACGGCCCAGACATTTTCCATTGGACAGCTTTTTTCATGATCTGGAGACATGAAGTGACAGGTGACTTTTAAAATCAACAGTGAAGGGAGAACTATGAAGATTAAGACGGTAATTTTTATTTACCTCTTAGGCAATAGGAAAAATAAACATGAAATCATGACAAACCCTTAACGGACTGGGCACATTATCTATGATGAGCATACTTTATCCTTATGATACATTTCTAGCACATGATGGAAAGGTGTGGTACATGCAGTTCTGTCTTCTCGCACATAATATTTGCACAGACGAAAAATGATATTGGCGCACTTAACGCCAATGACAACGCAATTATCAAACTGCCCATTCATTGTATTACGAGCGCAGTCGAAGCATGAGTCTCAATGTTTCATTCCATGCCCACAACAAGTCAGAGGCTGGCCCCCGTCGCACGAGGGTCAAAGAGCTGGCCCCCGTCGCACAGTCACAGAGCTGGCCCCCGTCGCAACGAGTCACAGAGCTGGCCCCCGCGCAAACCGCGCAAACCACGGAAAGTCACACGAGTCACAGAGCTGGCCCCCGTCGCACGAGTCACAGAGCTGGCCCCCGTCGCACGAGTCACAGAGCTGGCCCCCGTCGCACAGTCTTAATATAAACAATCACTTGACTTTCAACCCATCAAAATTATAGATTGCCTTCAGAATTTTCAGCACATCAAAAAAGAACCATTCAATGACGAGGAATTCTCGGTGTGCTCCTTCCAAAACTCACAGAGAAAGCGGACAAAATAACAACTGTCGACTCCTCACGCTGATTACTACTTATGGTTCATTCATGCTGTTGAGACCTCCATGTGCGGTCTGGTCTACTGTTTCTTAGCACCAGACAATAAACTTTGCTTTGGTATCGGCTGCCGCTGCCTCAGAGATCGACTGGTAGATCGCGATTGATGCAATGGGCCCCCCGTCCCACTATCTTGCGTGACTAATAAGTGATAAAAACACTAAGACTTGTTCATTTGAAGTAGTATTTTAATGATGGCGCTACCTAAAATATGGGATGAAGTTGGGTTTTAGGGATGGTTTATTTGATGGTTATTAATTTGATTTATCATGTTAGGGATATGTACATAGCGAGACCACTGCTCTGGTGTGCAAAAACTAGAATTTATTCTAAAAACTACAAAACAGTAAATGTAACTTGAGTACATGTTACTAACTATCCACCACTGAAAATACTGTATGAGTTTTTTAGAAGAAAGGTGGAAAAGAGAAAGAGGAATCATGAAGAGAATGTAGCCCTGTTTTGGGCACCGGGGCCCCTGTACCTTGTGGCCCTTGCGGTTGGGCAGTGCAGCGATGTAACTGGTGAAGACTTCAAACACACTCTGCTCATTGTGCAGCTCCTCTCCCCACATCTGCAGCAGAGCGTCTTTGGATGACTTGCTCTTCAAGTAGAACAGATAGTAGTCATTCAGCTCGCCGAAAGCAGGAGACGAAGAGTTCCCCCTAAAGAGACAGATGGAGGCTCAGATACAGAGCAGCTCGTGAGCAAAGAAGAGGTACTGTAGTTTTTGCAAAGACCCTTTCCCCATCCGTGTCTACTCTCTCGTCCTTTCCCCTTCCACTCGCTCCGCTGTATTAAGTCACTTCTGAAACCAATTGCCTACAAGTGTGTGAGTTACTTATAAAATCCTCATCAACATTAGGGCCCTCAATCCAGCTGCAAGGGCCCTCATGCCAAATCAAATGGCTAGTGCATAGGGTGAACAAGTAGACACGCGAGACTCTTGGGAAAACATTCCAAAATGTTCCAAGTGGAGAGCCACAGTAATAAGGCTTAGAAGATTGACTAGGGTCTGTATCACAATCAAATGGGATTTTGTTTGCAGAAAAAAGTACTGCTCATGATCATTTGGGCCAGTTCAAAAGGAGGTCTGAGGCCCAACAATTGCATTCGGCAGAATTATTGATTAGAATCAATTGTCTAGTTTTGCACATTGCACTGATTCGACATGTGTGCCCAAGTACAGTGTTTGAGCGAGTGCTCCTCACCAGCGACCGTTGGGAAACTCGTCCCAGTCCTGGGTTCGGTAGATGTAGCTCTTGGGTCTAGAAGCCCAGAAGATGGGACGCACATCCTCCACTTTCCGTTTGGGATGAGCACTGACAGCCCAGGGCAGGGGCCGCCTGCAAGCACAACACACAAGAACAGTTTATTTGTGCACTAGTACAAATGTGTCCATTGTATGAGATGAGGACAGACTTACCTGGGGTCCTCCTGCCACAGCCCCAGCTGCCGCAGCACCTCCATGGTGGCCACCTCTCGATTCAGAGTGTAGAAGTGCAGGCCTGGAACCCTTCCACTGTCCAGTAGCACACGGCACATCTCCACCGCCTGATGGATGCCATAGTTTCTGATGGCAGCATCGTTGTCTTTGATGGGCTCAATAACTTTGGTGATCTCCTCTGGGACCTCCAATTTGGACAGCTTGACCAACTGACGCAAAGACTGATAGCCCTGCACAGAAGAGCAACAGAGGTTTTTGTACCTGCTGATACAGCAGGTTGGATCCGAGCAGCCAGTCCTCCATCTCCTCTGAATATTCTTGTATAAATCAGTAAATCAAAGTATTTTGTCGTCTTTTACCTCAGATACATGAGTTTAGTGCTTGTTGATTCTGCTGAGATCGCCAATGTTTCTCAATCCTCCCCCCTTTTTTCTCCTTTGTTTAGACACAAACTGACCATGCATTTCTCTAATTGGTTAATTTATCTGAAAATCACGATCATTTGGAATTGAGGAGATAGGATTCCAGACCAAAACATCCTCAGTGTTTCCCCTTCCATTGAATAGGCAGGGTGCCCGCCCTGTCAATCAAATTACACAGCGCTGATCGCTTATCATCAAAACGAGTGTCTTTGCAAAGAAGAAGAAAGAAAGTAAGTAGAAGAAGAAACTACTTTTTTTTCATAGAAATCCAGTCATGTTTGGCCTGCCTAATCCAATCTGTGACTCCCACTGATCCGTTCCGTGTTTTGTGTCTCCGTGGCAGCTTCACCAGCAGCGGCAGCAGCTGCTTTTCATAAACACGACGGAGATCCATGGGACAGATGCAGAAAGTGTCCCAGCTCAAGACCAAGTTAAACTAGAGTGAGTGGATGGTATAAAGATCTATTTCAATGCTTACAGGCAATTTTTTGTTGATAAGATGCAAGTCAAACATTGCAGTTTAGATGAAGCCGTTAGCATTTGTTTCACAGATGAAGTTGAGTTGTCATGGTAATGTAAAGCAGGGAGTGGATGTAGAGTGCATTTTATTTATCAGTGTTTCTGCAGAAAGAATGTATTCATTTATGTTTACATATGTTCATACAGCTTTTTTATAGGCATTTATTCACATCAACTAGTTTGGAATACTGTAACATGGAAATTTAATTTAAGTAACAATTCTAAACCGGGGCCTATATTGTTGCACTACGCGTGCATATACGCAGCCAAACCCCCAAACCAAACCAGTAAACTTGTGGTCTGAATGCATGTGGAGGTGTACATACTACTGAAGAACGCTGTGAGTTGTTTGAGTGCCGTTGGTGGTTGTGTGGACAGCACACATGACCGCCATGTGGGCAGGCCACAGCATCATGAGTTCCTACCATTGCTGGACTTTTCGGCTCAAACCTAATATTGTCTAACTGTTATTGATAGCAACACTGATGTATATCTAGAATTTGTTAACCATGACTATTTGATACATTCTTATAAGCTATGGCCTTAAATGTACTAAATAAACACACATGTATACATGTGTTTTTGTACTAAGCTGAAAGAAAGCTTAAAAAATAAAAAAGCTTTCTAGTACAAAATAAATTAATGAAATGAAAAAAATAAAATTAGTTCAAATCCAAGGACAATATGCTGCATGTCCTTCCCTGATCTCATCCCCAATTCACGCATCACTGGCCTGTCAAATAAAGGCCCTACAGGCCAAAAGAAAAAGAAATACACCATAAACCTAAGCACAAGTTTCTGTCACTCGAAATAAACTTGAAGAGCAAAAACAATGAATGGCGTATTTCATTTTATGAATGCATTCTGTGTTGGCCAAAGATAATGCATAGCAGAACATAATTCATGGAAGCAGTTGATAGAGTTCATTTCTGCGAAGGGTGCAGCAGCAGACCTGTCTGACGGCTTTTAAGGCGTGATAAGAGGTACCTGTATGGGGAAGATCCCGGGCAGAATGGGACACGTGATTCCAATGGCTCTGCAGTCCTCCTCAAACTTCAGGAAGGTCTCTGCTCTGAAGAACAGCTGAGTGATGACAAAGTCTGCCCCCGCGACCACCTTCTCCTTCAGGTGTCTAAGATCGTCCTCATAGCTGTCCGCCTCAGGGTGTCCCGTGGGGTAACCTGTGCACGCACACGTACACACACTTATCACTACCTGCCTCCTGTGGAGACCACTTAAACATCACACCAACATACCGGCCACACAAATGTCAAAGTAATCGTCAAATTCTGAGCGGATGTGTTTGACCAGATCAATGGCGTAGTTGAAGCCTTCTTCCTCCTCCTCCCAGTCAGTACCCACCGGGTCTGAAAAACACAACTTTGTGATGTGTGCCTCACATGGCTCTACATTTCTTTTTTGAGGGCCCCAATGACGTACAACATGGCTTTAATGTAAAGTACTTGGCAGAAATGTATGTCAAATTTTTGCAAATCTTCAACTTCCCATACACATTGAGTGTACACCAACCCAGCACACTCAAAGGCAAACAAATAATGCAGTAAGACTATGTTAAACATGAATAAAACATTCATTTTAGACAAAATATAAAACATTTAGCCATACCAAAAATAATGATTTTATGTCATTTTTATCTAGGTCTAGTTAGGGAGTGCGGTGCCCCCCATATTGACCAGGCACCAGAGGACCAACTATCACGATCACAACTAAATATTAAAAATGACCTCAAAAATGAACAGAAACATCCAGTGGAATCTCCCAAACAAGGGTATATATTCTGCACTTTTGTGGTAAATGTTATGGTCCATTTACGGACACAATATCAGATATTCAATTTGGTCAGTATCGCCGACTCCTACAAGGAAAGCTCTGAGAGAGCCACGTACCGCCTCTGAGGGCCATGATGTTCTTCAGGCCCAGGTGCTTGGCCTTGGCCAGGTGTGCACTGATGTTGGCCTGGCTCTGGTTGCAGCAGGTCAGGTGGAGAACGCTCTCCAGGCCGCAGTAGTTGACGGCGGTGCTTGCGATCATCATGGACGAGGTCTCTTTGTCCGAGCCGGGGTCTCCTGCAGGGTGCCACGTGATGTCAATGAACAGTGGCCCCCCGGAGCCCATTCGGTCAAACCTTCACACAAACAGCTTTGCATTGAATTCAATCAGGTCTGCAACAGACACATCTTTACTGGTGTAAACAAATGAGTGTTGTCACGATACTACCAGTTTACATTTTTATTTCGAGACTAAAGAATATACTTGTTTCTCTATACCATTTTTCATACCACAATAATCATTTTAAAAAGCATATTTTCAGGTCATGATTCTGACAGGTTTAATACAAAATAATCGCTTCTTTATTAAACATTTTGGTCTTATACTTGTTCTGATCGTTCTTCTTTATTAAGATCAAGCTCTAAAACTGTTCAGAAAATGGCACATTCTGTCTTAGTGTTTTAGTATCGATTAGTATCTGATTTTTGATACTTTTGACAACACTAAAACAAATTTATAAAAAGTATTATTACATATATATAAATGCAATAGATGTATGTGGGAGTTTGAGTGAAATTATCTATTCACTTTTTTTTATTATTCAATGTTAAAAACCAGATCAATACTGGTGACTGGTAATGTATCCAAAATGAACCATTGACTGTTTGTTTTGTAGACTTGACTGTTAAAAATAGCTGTTTATTAAAAAAATGTGTACATATGTGTAGGGCCTGAATGCAAGACATAAACTAATTTGAAATTACAATACAGTGTGACTTGGCAGCGTCCACTTACTTTTTAAATGCTTGTGCAATTTCAGTTTTCTTAACGATGCAAAGAGCTGCAGAGTGTGAGAAGCTTGCCTGGAGATGAGGTTGACCGCTCCACTGGCCGTGCGTGGGGGGAAGAACTCCAGGGAGAACCACTGATCTCCAGACTCCATTCTCCTGCGCATCTTGTCCCGTAGTCTGTCCGAGCGGTCAGCGTCCAGCACTGGAGTGGAGCTGCGGGAGCTCTCCTTGGAACTCTCCCCACCACTGTTACTGGCCGCACTGGAGTCGCTCCTGCTGCCCCAGCTGCCATCGCCTCGCTGGACCTGGTTCACCATCCTGCACAATCACACTAAGCACACACACACACACACACACACACACACACACGTCAGAGCACATGGCACACGTCTCAATACAATTTGCAAAACAGCTTAAGCTCAGTCAGATTTGATGGCGAGCCTTTGCAACTGGATTTAGGTCAGGACTTTGGTCTGGACTTTGACTGGGCCATTCTGACACATGAATATGAATGAATAATGCACAGGTGTTCCTTGGGCTGACCACACTAAAAGGACACTCTGAAATGCTCCAATAAAACTTTTGCTTAGTTGGGGGATCATAAAACCAGGCCTGTGGCCTGTTGGTCCAGTCCTCTTCAATGGCTGCGTGAAGTTGCTGGATATTAACCTGGCTCACTCCAGACTGATCTGTGTCTCTTAACTGAGTTCTTCACATGAATCAATCTGGGAAGACTCTTGCCGAAACATGTCCAGTGAGTAACCTGGGCCATGCAAGAACTGTGATGCTTCCAGGAATTAAGTACAGATCCTTGCAACATGGAGCCATGCATTATCATGCTGTAACATAAGGTGATGGTTGTGGATGAAAGGCATGACAATGGGGCTTCTCAGGATCTCTTCACGGTATCTCTGTGCTTTCAAAATTCCATCAATAAAATTCACCATTGAATGTGAGCATTTGCCCAATCAAGTCGATTACGGCGACGAACCCTGATGAGGACGACAAACTGCAGATGAGCTTCCCTGAGACGTTCCTGACAGTTTGTGCAGATTCTTTGGTTATGCAAACTGATTGTTGCAGCAGCTGTCCAGGTGGCTGGTCTCAGACGATCTTGGAGATGATCATGCTGGATGAGGAGGCCCTACCCTGGTGTACTGCCAAATTCTCTGAAATGCCTTTGGAGGCGGCTTATGGTGGAGAAACGGTCAAAGCACGGGCAACTGCGCTGGGCTGGTGGACACTCCTGCAGTCAGCATGCCACTTACCCACTCCTTCAGAATGTGTGACATCTGTAGCATTGTGCTGTGTGATAAACGGAACATTTCAGACTCCTTTTCAGAGCTCTCCCCAGAATCTTTTAAAGGGATCCTCCAAGGATTAATGTACCGTCATTATTATCAAAGGTACATGCACCCTAAACATACTATTATATAGGCCTATATAGTGCCTAATAATATTTTATTATAATTATCTATAGACGTGCAATATAAAGCAGGGAAGAGAAAATCTGTTCATTAACTTGAAAATAAAATAATAACTAGACTAAATATTAGAAGGTTGAGTATACACTCACCTCACTTGAAGCTCTTTTTAACTATAATATTAGTTATTATAATAAGACAAGCTCCATGGTAACGCTGGGAGGAGGGGCTTGAGACGTGTTGTCGGCTTGCACCGCGGTGTGCTCCTTCTGAAACTCATTGAGAAAGCGGACAAAATAACAACTGTATACTCTGTGTATCTGTGTAGTGATACACATGATGTCTTTTGATCCGTGAGTCAGGTCTGGACAAGAAAGTTTCATTTCATTGCGGCAGATCGCCGTAATTGCAAGTGCGCGCTCTGTGTGTCTTTGTATTCTGCAGTGTCTTCATTCACTTCCTCATTAAACTCATTTCTCTGTGAATATGAGTTTGATTGTAATAAAACACGCAGTGTTTAAGACTGAGACTTGTTTATTTGAAGTAGTATTTTAAATGATGGCGCTACCTAAAATATGGGATGAAGTTGGGTTTTAGGGACGGTTTATTTTCCCTCATTGTCAAATTGGATGGTGGGCATTTGATTTATCATGTTAAGGCTGGCGGCCCCGCCATCCCTGTATGTACATAGCGAGACCCCTGCTTTTAATGTGTAACAGAAAAGGAATTCTTTGTTTTGAGACTTTTTGTAGGCCCAGCCTACATTGAGCATGCAGCATTTGTCCTCAAGATGGCAGAAGCAAGGAGTGTGTGACGTCACTTCAGACCCAAGAATAGAGCTTAAGATGGAGCGTCAAAAAACGCCAGTTACCGTGGAAATCCGCCATGTTTGTTGTTGGTCTGCTAAGCTGCATAGGTACAGTGGCCAAAACAATGTCAACAAAAGTAAACAAAAAGCCTGTAACAACGTGATAACAGCTGAGCCACTACTGGAAAATACATTTATCAATCTACAGTGTCCGAACACATTTTGAATTAAGTAGCATCTTTACATCTCCACTAGTTCAACATTAGGCTAACTGAACGTTCCATGTGCTCTTTACACTTTCAGTCCAACCTGGCTGTCCAAGGCTCTTGTTGCATTAGTGACAATCATTGGGTTTGAGCTTCCCGTTTCATGCAATATTTTGAGGAATTTTCTCAAATCAAAAGGAATAATAGCTTACATTATTTCAAATAGTTAACGGTCCAAGCTTGTCACCAGTCTGAAGCCCTTGGATGATCAGGCTAAATGCACGCGGGCTGCTCCATGGGGGCTGCTCCGTGGGGCTGCTCTGCTACATGCTGGAGCTGGAGCCTGATGTAAGTCTTATTTGTGTTTGCCCGAGCGCACACGTGCTGATCATGGTCACTACAGGCTATTTAAAGTCTGCCCTGTCCTAGTGGGCAGTGGCCAGGCTACACGCTGCTAGCTTTATGCATCTGGCTCATGCTAGGTGCACAGTAAACCCTCCACAACAGACGTCAGACCAAGGCTAGCCTCCCTGTTTTACTTGAGGGTGTGTATTCGTAGAGCTTACCTCGCTGGTCCCGCCGCTTTCCTTTGTGCGGTGCTGTGTGCAGGTCACGCTACTTCCAATGGGACAGGACAGGACAGGACAGGGGGCAGGGCAGGGCACGCGGAGAGACCAGACTCCCACAGACACTGACACGAGCGGCCGGCGGGGGGCGCTGCTGTGCAGGGGCACAGGGGGACACCATACCGTCTAAACATCGGCGGCTCGGTGTAAATATTTTGGCGTAAATATATCGGCGTTCTTGAGGAACATTTAGCCCTGAGCTGTGTGCGCATGTTCGTGTCACTAGTTTATAGTTTATTACAAATTTAGTCAAAAGGTAGCCTTATAATAAAAGCTAGAGTGGTAGGGTTCTGTTGCCGTGGCAATTGCGGCGGCCATCTTGTGATTGTAAAGGCAGCTAAATTCTTATAGGCTTTTAAAAACAAAAACACTGTAAATTTTTGCATGGAAGCAAAAGTGAAGTGAAACATAATGGGATTTCAATGGAGGAACTAAGATTAATCTCTTAATATTACAAAAATATGAGTTTATGAATCTGTGTTTCTTTCTTTTCAAAATTCAGTATTGAAAATCAAATATTAAGTTGTAATTTAAATTTGATTGTAAAATACCAAAAATTCGAAATGAAATACTAGACATATTTTGTTTTAATGCTTGGTAGGTAATATAATTATTTAAAAAAGAACTTCAATTTTGATTTTTACTCAACATACAGAATAAGCAAAAACACACAGCCAGAAACGGAAAAACATTTGTTCTTTGATTTTCTTTTTCATGAAATTTGTTTTGGCAAAAATATGTCAATGCTATTGGAAAGCCTCAATGCTGCATTGTCTTTGCCTCTATACTTCTGGACCACTGTTACAACTGTAAGACGGAGGGAGGTAGTCGTAGCAAGAACATTATAGTTGAAGGAATAATAGTTTTGGGAGGAATGTAGGATGTAGGATTTTTTTTTTTCTAAAAGTCGTAACAGGAGCAGTGAGTAGGTGGAGCTGCAGTGTAGTGTCAGTCCAGACTGAGGGCGTAGGTCAGAGGTCACTCAGTTGTCAAAATTGAACTGGTCACAGCACGGTTAAAGTCCACACACATTTCAATGTTTTGCAACGTTGATAAATGAAGGACTGACTTGTCAAATATCAATCCACAAGATTGACTCATAAAAAGGCCTAACATTATGTAAAAAGGGTCGAATTTGTATAATAAAGGGGTTTTTTCTTATATAAATTTTGTCTAATTAAAAAATGAACAGACCACATGACAAACAACATCCCTGGTGGTAATGGGAACAGGTTTGAATTACTGTCCAGCAATCTGAACAACAGCTCCTGCTCTGGTTATACGGCACTTGCAGCAGCCTTTTGGCAATAACTCCACGTCTAACGGGACAGCACACATGTAGCTCTTTTTCCGGGTGTGTGGAAGAGCTGGAGGAGTGTGTGTGAAGAGCAGGAGCAGGTGTGTGTGAAGAGCAGGAAGCGTGTGTGTGAAGAGGCTGGAGGAAGGTGTGTGAAGGAGCTGGGAGGAAGTGTGTGAGAGCTGGAGTTTGTGTGTGGTGTGTGTGTGTGTTGTGTGTGTGAGGGTAGGTGAAGGCCTGGAGGAAGTGGTGTGAGAGCTGGAGGGTTGTGGTGTGTGTTGTTGGTGTGTGTGTGGTGTGGGAGTGTATTGTTTGCAGAGCTGGGGGAAGTTTGTTGGTTGGTGAAGGAGTGTGTGTGAAGATAGTGTGTATGAAGAGCAGGAGAGGTGTGTGTGAAGAGCTGGAGGAAGTGTGGTGTGAAAGCTGGAGAGTTGTGTGTGTGTGTGTGTGTGTGTGTGTGTGATGTGTGTTGTGTGAAGGTATGTGAAGAGCTGGAGGAAGTGTGTGTGGAAGAGCTGGAGGAAGTGTGTTGAAGAGCAGGAGAGTGTGTGTGAGGAGTGGAGGAAGTGTGTGTGTGAAGAGCTGGGAGTGTGTGTGTGTGTGTGTGTGTGTGTGTGTGTGAAGGTATGTGAAGAGCTGGAGGAAGTGTGTGTGAAGAGCTGGAGGAGGAAGTGTGTGTGAAGTTCTGGAGGAAGTGTGTGTGAAAGGGCTGGAGGTTGTGTGTGTGTGTGTGTGTGTGTGTGATGAAGTATATGAGAAGAGCTGGAGGAAAAAATGTGTTGGAAGAGCTGGAGGTAGTGGTATGAAGAGGCAGGAGGTTTTGTGTGTGTGTGTGATGTGCTGTGTGTGTGTGAAGGTATGTTGAAGGCTGGAGGAAAGTTGTGTGAAGAGCTGGGGAAGTGTGTGATGAAGAGCAGGAAGCACGGTGTGTGTGAGGAGCTGGAGGAAGTGTGTGTGAAGAGCTGGAGGTTGTGTGTGTGTGTGTGTGTGTGTGTGATGAATGGTATGTGAAGAGCTGGAGGAATGTGTGTGAAGAGCTGGAGGAGGAAGTGTGTGTGAAGATGCTGGCGAGGGGAAGTGTGTGTGAAGGGCTGGAGTTGTGTGTGTGTGTGGTGTGTGTGTGTGTGTATGTGTGAAGGTATGAGAAGAGCTGGAGGAATATGTGTGTGAAGAGCTGGAGGTAGTGTGTTGAGAGGGAGGGTAGTGTGTGATGAAAGCAGTGGTGTGTGTGTGTGTGTGTGTGTGATGTGTGTGAAGTTAGGTAGGGCTGGAGGAAAGTGTGTGTGAAGAGCTGGAGGTTGTTGTGTGTGTGTGTTTGTTGTGTGTGAAGGTATGTGGAAAGAGCTGCGAGGAAGTGTGTGTGAAGCTGAGGAAGACGTGTGTTGTTGAAGTGCTGGAGGAAGTGTGTTTGTGAAGGGCTGGAGGTTGTGTGTGTGTGTTGTGTCGTGTGTGTGAAGGTATGGAAGAGCTGGAGAAGTATGTGTGTTTGTAGATCTGGAGGAAGTGTGGTATGAATAGCAGAGCCAGGTGTAGTTAAAGTGGAGGAAGTGTGTGTAAGAGCTGGAGGAAGTGTGTGTGAAGAGCTGGAGGTGTGTGTGTGTGTGTGTGTGTGTGAAGGTGTGTGAAGGTGGAATGTGAAGAAGAGGCTGGAGGAAGTGTGTTGAAGAGCTGGAGGAAGTGGTGTGAAGTGTGTGTGTGTGAAGAGCTGGAGAGGAAGTGTGTATGAAGAGCTGGAGAGGTGTGTGTGAAGAGCTGGAGGAAGTGTGTGTGAAGGGCTGGAGGTTGTGTGTGTGTGTGTGTGTGTGTGTGTTGTGTGTGTGAAGGTATGTGAAGAGCTGGAGGAAGTGTGTGTGAAGAGCTGGAGGAGGAAGTGTGTGTGAAAGTGCTGGAGGAAGTGTGTGTGAAGGGCTGGAGGTTGTGTGTGTGTGTGTGTGTGTGTGTGTGTGTGTGTGAAGGTGGAGGAAGTGTGTGTGAAGAGCTGGAGAAGTGTGTATGAAGAGCAGGAGCAGTGTGTGTGTGAGGAGCTGGAGGAAGTGTGTGTGAAGTGTGAAAGCTGGAGGTGTGTGTGTGTGTGTGTGTGTGTGTGTGTGTGAAGGTATGTGAAGAGCTGAGGAAGTGTGTGTGAAGAGCTGGAGGAGTGTGTGAAGGCTGGAGGAAGTGTGTGTGAAGCTGGAGGTTGTGTGTGTGTGTGTGTGTGTGTGTGTGTGAAGGTGTGTATGAGAAGAGCTGGAGGAAGTGTGTGTGAAGAGCTGGAGGAAGTGTGTGATGAAGAGCAGTGTGTGTGTGTTGTGTGTGTGTGTGTGTGTGTGTGTGAAGTAGGTGAAGCTGGAGGAAGTGTGTGTGAAGAGAGCTGGAGGTGTGTTGTGTGTGTGTGTGTGTGTGTGTGTGTGTGTGGTGTGTGAAGAGTAATGTGTGAAGAGCTGGAGGAAGTGTGTGTGAAGAGCTGAGGGGAGTGTGTGTGAAGTGCTGGAGGGTGGTGTGTGAAGTGCTTGTGTGTGTGTGTGTTGTGTGTGTGTGTGTGTGTGTGAAGGTGTGGAAGAAGCTGGAGGAAGTGTGTGTGAAGAGCTGGAGGAAGTGTGTGTGTGAAGGCTGGAGAAGTGTGTGAAGAGCAGGAGCAGTGTGTGTGAAGAGCTGGAGGAAGTGTGTGTGTGAAGTGCTGGAGTGTGTGTGTGTGTGTTGTGTTGTGTGTGGTGTGTGAAGGTGTTGTGAAGAGGAGGAAGTGTGTATGAAGAGCAGGAGCAGTGTGTGTGGAAGGAGCTGGAGGAAGTGTGTGTGAAGAGCTGGAGGAGTGTGTGTGTGTGTGTGTGTGTGTGTGTGTGTGTGTGTGAAGTGAAGTGTGTGAAGAGCTGGAGGAAGTGTGTGTGAAGAGCTGGAGGAGGAAGTGTGTGTGAAGTGCTGGAGGAAGTGTGTGTGAAGGGCTGGGAGGTGTGTGTGTGTGTGTGTGTGTGTGTGTGTGTGTGTGAAGGTATGAGAAGAGCTGGAGGAAAGTGTGTGTGAAGAGCTGGAGGTAGTGTGTATGAAGAGCAGGAGGTTGTGTTGTGTTGTGTGTGTGTGTGTGTGAAGGTATGTGAAGAGCTGGAGGAAGTGTGTGTGAAGAGCTGGAGGAGGACGTGTGTGTGAAGTGCTGGAGGAAGTGTGTGTGAAGGGCTGGAGGTTGTGTGTGTGTGTGTGTGTGTGTGTGTGTGTGAAGGTATGGGAAGAGCTGGAGGAAGAGTGTAGTGTATGAAGAGCAGGAGCAGGGTGTGTTTGAAAAGCTGGAGGAAGTGTGTGTAAGGAGCTGGAGGAAGTGTGTGTGAAGAGCTGGAGGTTGTGTGTGTGTGTGTGTGTGTGTGTGTGAAGTGTGTGAAGGTATGTGAAGAGCTGGAGGAAGTGTGTGTGAAGAGCTGGAGGAGGAAGTGTGTGTGTGAAGGGCGGGAGGAAGTGTGTGAAGAGCAGGAGGTGTGTGTGAGGAGCTGGAGGAAGTGTGTGTGAAGTGCTGGAGTTGTGTGTGTGTGTGTGTGTGTGTGTGTGAAGGTATGTGAAGAGCTGGAGGAAGTGTGTGTGAAGAGCTGGATGAAGTGTGTATGAAGAGCAGGAGCAGGTGTGTGTGAGGAGCTGGAGGAAGTGTGTGTGAAGGGCTGGAGGTTGTGTGTGTGTGTGTGTGTGTGTGTGTGTGTGTGTGTAGGTATGGAAGAGCTGGAGGAAGTATGTGTGTGAAGAGCAGGAGCAGGTGTGTTTGAAAAGCTGGAGGAAGTGTGTGTGAGGAGCTGGAGGAAGTGTGTGTGAAGAGCTGGAGGTTGTGTGTGTAGTGTGTGTGTGTGTGTGTGTGTGTGTGTGTGTGTGAAGGTATGTGAAGAGCTGGAGGAAGTGTGTGTGAAGAGCTGGATGAAGTGTGTATGAAAGCAGGAGCAGGTGTGTGTGAGGAGCTGGAGGAAGTGTGTGTGAAGAGCTGGAGGTTGTGTGTGTGTGAAGAGCTGGAGGAGGAAGTGTGTGTGAAGTGCTGGAGGAAGTGTGTGTGAAGGGCTGGAGGTTGTGTGTGTGAAGAGCTGGAGGAGGAAGTGTGTGTGAAGTGCTGGAGGAAGTGTGTGTGAAGGGCTGGAGGTTGTGTGTGTGTGTGTGTGTGTGTGTGTGTGTGTGTGTGTGAAGGTCTGTGAAGAGCTGGAGGAAGTGTGTGTGAAGAGCTGGATGAAGTGTGTATGAAGGCAGGAGCAGGTGTGTGTGAAGAGCTGGAGGAAGTGTGTGTGAAGCTGGAAGGAAGTGTGTGTGAAGAGGCTGGAGGAAGTGTGTGTGAAGAGCTGAGGAAGGAAGTGTGTGTGAAGAGCTGGAGGAAGTGTGTGTGTGAAGTGCTGGAGAGTGTGTGTGAAGAGCTGAAGGAAGTGTGTGTGGAGGAGGAAGTGTGCATGTGTGTGTGTGTGAAGGTATGTGAAGAGCTGGAAGTGTGTGTGTGTGTGTGTGTGTGTGTGTGTGAAGAGCTGGAGGAGGAAGTGTGTGTTGTGAAGAGCTGGAGGAAGTGTGTGTGAAGAGCTGGAGTGTGTGTGTGTGTGTGTGTGTGTGTGTGTGTGAAGGTATGTGAAGAGCTGGAGGAAGTGTGTGAAGGGCTGGAGGGAGGAAGTGTGTGTGTGAAGGGCTGGAGGAAGTGTGTGAAGAGCTGGAAGAGGAAGTGTGTGTGTGAAGAGCTGGATGAAGTGTGTATGAAGAGCAGGAGCAGGTGTGTGTGAGGAGCTGGAGGAAGTGTGTGTGAAGGGCTGGAGGTTGTGTGTGTGTGTGTGTGTGTGTGTGTTTATGTGTGTGTGAAGGTATTTTGAAGAGCTGGAGGAAGTGTGTGTGTGTGTGTGTGTGTGTGTGTGAAGAGCTGGAGGAGGAAGTTTGTTGTGTGAAGAGCTGGAGGAAGTGTGTATGAAGAGCTGGAGAGGAAGTGTGTGAAGAGCTGAGGAAGTGTGTGTGAAGGGCTGGAGGAAGTGTGTGTGAAGGCTGGAGGTTGTGTGTTTGAGTGTGTGTGAAGGTATGTGAAGAGCTGGAGGAAGTGTGTGAAGAGCTGAAGAGGAGGAAGTGTGTGTGTGTGAAGGGCTGGAGGAAGTGTTGTGTGAAGAGCTGGAGTGAGAAGTGTGTGTGAAGGGCTGGAGAAGTGTGTGTGAAGAGCTGGAGGGAAGTGTGTGTGAAGAGCAGAGAGTGTGTGTGTGTGTGAAGTGTGTTTGAAGAGCTGGAGAAGGTGGTGAAGAGCTGGAGGAAGTGTGTGTGAAGAGCTGGAGTTGTGTGTGAAGTGCTGTGTGTGTGTTGTGTGTGTGTGTGTGTGTGTGTGTGTGTGTGTGTGTGTGTGAAGGTGTGAAGAGCTGGAGGAAGTGTGTGTTGAAGGCTGGAGGAATGTGTGTGAAGAGCTGGAGGAAGTGTGTGTGAAGAGCTGGAGGAGGTGTGTGTGTGTGAAGTGCTGGAGGAAGTGTGTGTGAAGGCTGGGAGGTTGTGTGTGTGTGTGTGTGTGTGTGTGTGTGTGAAGGTATGGAAGAGCTGGAGGAAGTATGTGTGTGAAGAGCTGGAGGAAGTGTGTATGAAGAGCAGGAGCAGTGTGTTTGAAAGCTGGAGGAAGTGTGTGTGTGAAGAGCTGGAGAAGTGTGTGTGAAGAGCTGGAGTGTGTGTGTGTGTGTGTGTGTGTGTGTGTGTGAAGGTATGTGAAGAGCTGGAGGAAGTGTGTGTGAAGAGCTGGAGGAGGAAGTGTGTGTGAAGGGCTGGAGGAAGTGTGTGTGAAGAGCAGGAGCAGGTGTGTGTGAGGAGCTGGGAGGAAGTGTGTGTGAAGTGCTGGAGGTTGTGTGTGTGTGTGTGTGTGTGTGTGTGTGAAGGTATGTGAAGAGCTGGAGGAAGTGTGTGTGAAGAGCTGGATGAAGTGTGTATGAAGAGCAGGAGCAGGTGTGTGTGAGGAGCTGGAGAAGTGTGTGTGAAGAGCTGGAGGTTGTGTGTGTGTGTGTGTGTGTGTGTGTGTGTTGTGTGTGTAGGTATGGGAAGAGCTGGAGGAAGTTGTGTGTGAAGAGCAGGAGCAGGGTGTTTGAAAAGCTGGAGGAAGTGTGTGTGAAGGAGCTGGAGGAGTGTGTGTGAAGAGCTGGAAGTTGTGTGTGTGTTATGTGTGGTGTGTGTGTGTGTGTGTGTTGTGTGTGAAGGTATGTGTGAAGAGCTGGAGGAAGTGTGTGTGAAGAGCTGGATGAAGTGTGTATGAAAGCAGGAGCAGGTGTGTGTGAAGAGCTGGAGGAAGTGTGTGTGAGAGCTGGAGGTGTGTGTGTGTGAAGAGCTGGAGAGGAGTGTGTGTGAAGTGCGGAGGAAGTGTGTGTGAAGGGCTGTTGGTGTGTGAGTGGCAAAGTGTGTAGTGAAAGCTGGAGGAAGTGTGTGTGAAGGGCTGGAGGTTGTGTGTGTGTGTGTGTGTGTGTGTGTG
>BJKM01000470.1:112190-302190 GCA_015082035.1 Chaenogobius annularis
GGATGCCGCAGAATTCTACACCACAAACCTGTAGTTACACCACTCGTCTTATTTAGAGCAGCTCTTAAAGAGTCACTGAAGCATGAATAAATCATCATAATCTAGAGGAATAATGTTGTCACCGTTTGAAAGTACAATCACTATTGTGTCAAATAGTTCGATCAGAAACTGGAATTTTTTTTCTTTTTTAATCTACAGATTATAATAAACAGCCGAGCAATCAAAAAATTAGACTGCATAAAATGTTTTGGAATCCAAATGAATGATTTTTAAATTTAGAAAGCATATTGATATCATCTAACCAATAAATTATCAAAATATGTTTGTTTTATTTTTCAAAGAAATTGAGACATTTTCCTCCTTGAACTTCCAGTTCCTATTTGAACCTCATCTAACATCTAACATATTTTGGTGTAACCAACACAAATCCAAGTTATCTTAATAAACTACAAATCTTACAAAAGAAAGCCATACAAACGATATTGTTGGCCAGTTTAACCGGCCCTCTGAGCCTTGTGCCTGGTCAACCCTGCAGTAGATCTAGTTTATATCTTCATGTGTGCAGTTATTGTATGGTATTGTATGGTATATTATATTATATGAATATATTATTAAATGCTATAGGCCCCGATTATAAGCTCAGCACAGCTTCTTTACTGTGCTGAATGTTTCATGTTTTACTGTATAGTTTGTACTAATCAAAATTTTGACTCCATTAAGGATTGTGAGATTCATAGCTAAGAACTTCTAATCTAATGTCCTGTTTCCTGTACAGAAAGCCAGGAAGTTCGAGGCCCTGCGCTGGATCATGGTGTTTGTGATTGGTGTGACAGTGGGGCTGGTGAGGAAGTCTCTGGAGAGGAGCATTTCTGTGCACACTTTTAAGTCTGTACAGTTTCTAACTTAAATTTGCTGTGTTTTATTTTTATTTTAGGTGGGCGTATTTGTGGATTTCTTTGTACATATTTTTACCAAACTCAAACTCAGTGTGGTTGGAGACTGTATCCTTTCATACAGACTTGCTCTGTGCTTTTAAAATCTGATAAGAGTTGAAGGGCTGCACAATATTAGAAACATGATATCCAAAAGCTATATTGCATATTGCTATATTCATTTCAAACAGATATCCGCAACAACCTAATCGTCTTTTTTATGCTTAATGCACTTGTAAAAAAAAAAAAATCCATTACTGTTCTTAAGACTCGATTCTCAATTCAAACATTATGTGAGCAACTCTGGCTCCGACTTCAACCACAGTTTCAGAGTCCTGCTGAACATGTTGATGTTAGAGAACGCATGAGTATTGTTGCACTTTGCCCCCCTTCTGCAGATGGAAATGAGCTTTCATAAAAAGAATTCCACAGTCTCGACCCCCAAAAAGGGTAATTTAGACAAAATAAAGACAATTGGGTCCAAAATATGACTATAACATTTCAATAGGGACAAAATAAAATCAGATATGATTGTGATATTTTTGGGATTATCTCAATGACAGTGTTCACGTAATGTTATTGCAATCTATCAAAAATGTGTAATAATATGGCTTTTTAATCACTTTAAAGTAAAATATGATAGGGCTGTAAAACTAAACAAAGTGCAGAAATATTATAATTTTAAGTTTATTTATGTAATGAGACAGTGCGTGCACAATATACATTAACCTTAACAGGAGAGATGCTTTGTACCAGGTTGTGGCTGAAGTGTTAATTTCCACCCGAAGTCCCTGGGCAGGCTGAGGCCTTATTATAGTCCATATACTTGATATTCAGATTTTGCAAATCTCCAAAACGACAATGGTGATATTATTCATTTTTCGATATGTCTCCGACCTCTAATTCACTGGGAGTTATGATCATTGCTCTAATCGATGACCAAACTGGTGCAAAGCTAAGGCACTTGAATCACAAAACATTACTAATGAAAGATTCTATGAGTCATGAGTCAACATCATAATGTAAATCTTGCCTCAAACGTTCATGATCATGACTTTTATCCTCCACATTGCGCAGGCCTGTGTGCATGTTGTGCAGCCCTAGATTGTGTTGTGTTGCTTAAGCGTCCCGTCTCAGCTGTGGAGCGCTGCACGGACAAAGGCTGCCTGTCCCTTTCCCTGCTCGAGCTGCTGGCCTTTAACCTCACCTTCGTGCTGCTAGCCAGTGTGCTGGTCCTCATCGAGGTGAGCCGCGGCATTGGCCTATACTCAGACTTTCAGCTTCTTTATGTAGATGAATCAGTGCTTTAACCTGAACAAAAAAACATTGATTTGATTTATTGATTTCTTCACAAGGGTTAGGGTTAGCAATTTGTATGAATGTGAATTTTGACATTAAAAAACATTGACTGATTGACTTATGTATTTTAGTGCAGAAATAATTGAATAGAATAATTAAATCTAATAGATTATTGGTATAATTGTCAACAAATTCAGTAATGCAATAATTGTGTGCTGAGAGAGGACTTCATTACTCAGACAGAGCAGTAATTAGACACAGGAAAGCTGAACATTTTGTGTATTTGATCAAAAAACAATTTTGCCAAGCGACGTCAGCTTTGCTTCATCTGGGTCAAATTTAGTAAAAATCGGACATTTACAGACATATTGTGTTCTAAACAACAACTTGATTAATCAAAAGAATAATTGCTTGACCAATCAATTAGCAAAATAATCTCTAAATTGCAGTATCTGTGCCTAACGCTCTAACCGTCTGTTCTACTCCGTTGCCCCGTGTCAGCCGGTGGCCGCAGGCTCAGGGATCCCAGAAATCAAAAGTTACCTGAACGGAGTAAAGATCCCGGGAATTGTACGACTCAGGACGTTCGTGTGTAAGGTGGCCGGGGTTCTGTTCAGTGTGGCAGGCGGTAAGTGTGTGTATGTGTATGTGTATGTATATATGTGTATATATATGTGTTGTGTATATATGTGTATGTGTGTATATTATATATATCGTGTATGTGTGTATATGTATGTATATGTGTGTGTATATTATATGTTTGTGTGTGTGTGTATAATATATGTGTATATGTATATTGTGTGTATGTATATATTATGTGTTGTGTGTAATATATATATGTGTGTGTAAATATTTGTGTGTGTGTATAATATATATGTGTGTGTATAGTATTATGCGTGTGTATATATAATATGTTGTGTATATATTATAGTGTGTGATGTATATATATGTGTGTGTTTGGTGGTGGTAATGTGTGTGTTGTCGTGTAAGTTATATATATGTGTGTGTGTATGTGTGTGTGTGTATATATATATATGTGTGTGTATATATATAATATAATATGTATATATATGTGTGTGTTATATGTTTATAGGATATCAATGTATGTATATATGAATATATATAATATATATGTGTAGGTATATATATGTGTTATATATAGTATTATATGTTATATATACTATAATACTATAATACCATAATATATAGTGTAGTTATATATTATTATAGTATAGATATAGTATATATCCACTACCATTACTACAATACCATACATACATTACACACACATCCATATACTATATATGTTATATATGCTGCTGGTATATATAGTATGTATATATATAATGTGGTACGACTGAATATAAATATATGGTATATATATATCTGTGTATGTATATGTGTTATACTAGTATATGTGTATGTATACAGATATTATATGTATATGTATACTACACTACTCATATGTAGTTATATATATGTATTGTACTACCTATACGTATAATATGTGTGATGCGTATATATATGTATATATGTATATATGTTATATATATATATATATATATATAATATATGTTATATTATGTATAATATGTTGATATATATGTATATATGTTGTATGTATATTGTGTTATATATATATATGTAGATTATGTGGTATAATATATTATGTGTAATGTTATGTATATATGTGTATATATGTATGTATATATGTGTATATATGTATGTATATATGTGTATATATGTATGTATATATGTGTGTAATATATGGTGTGTATATATATTGTTGTGTATATATGTGTGTATAATATATATGTATGTATGTGATATGTATATATATATAGTGTATATTATATGTATGTGTGTATTATATATATATATATATATATTGTACATATATAATGTGTATTATGTTATATTGTGTATGTATATATTATGTGTATGTATGTATAGTATACTGTGTATGTATAATAATGTATTATATTGTGTATGTGTATATATATTATATGTGTATGTGTATATATATATATATGTGTGTATATGTTTATATGTGTATATGTATGTAATATTAAAAATTATTTTGTAATTTTTATGTAATGTATATATAATCATTGTATTATGTGTGTATATATATATTATATATATATATATAATATATATATATTTATATATATATGTGTGTGGTGTGTATATATATGTATGTATGTTATATGTATATATTATATAGCTGTAATATGTATATGTATGTATGTATGTATGTATGTTAATATGTATGTAATATGTATAGTGTAATTATGTATGTATATATGTATATGTATCTATGTTATGTATATATAATTATGTTATATACTGTATGTATATATATACGTTTATATATATATATATACGTATATTACGTGTATATATATAATTATACGTATATATATTATACCGTATATATATGTATGGTCAGGGCAATCAAGGCAATCAGTTATTGGCCAATAAAATCTCAAATGACCGTGTGTCACAACTATATATAAATTGTTCAGAAATATATCCAAATAAGCCCATTTTCCCCTCACTTCTGCTGCTGAAGCCTGGCTGAAGTCACAGTGTCTTTTAGTCGCTGCGCGGGAAGCATAGTTCTTATTTTACCATAGCATAGTCGGACCATACAGCCTCAAACCCATGGATCTAAGCTCAAACCACGCTGAATAAACCTGTGTGGGAATCGAGGCTGTTTGCAGGTTTTGCCCTAACTGAGCATGTGCAGAGAAGTGAAGCAACAGCAGCGGCAAGTTTCAACAAACGGACTTAAAATCTTTTACAGACAAGTCTGTGTTTGTAGCTAAGGCTCTGTGCCTCACGTCTCCAATGATTAGATGTTAGTTAGAAATACAGGCAGTCATTTAACAACATAAAACGCTAATTTGTGTAATGAATTGGTCGGGAAAAATTACCATATCTTATCTATTTAGCACTGCACTAGGTTCAGAGAATTTAGCTCAGTAGGAAAGGCGTTTGCCCGCCATGCAGGAGACCCCCCCCCCTTTTCTATTATCCACTATCCACTAAATATTGATGAAAACCCCAAGTCTGCTTGCCCATCCATAAAAGTTACCGCACACCACTAGTGTGTGTGTTTGTAGTTTTACCTGTGTTATTACGATGCATATCAGCGAAATAAAGCCACAAACATTTGTTGTCATTGAACTCACACTTCACTTATAACGGCAGTGAGGTTCTGACTAAGGAGATAAAATGCAGAAAACGCATCTCCCTGGTGTCTTCAGACCACGATCAGGGGACAGAGACGCACGTGTGTTTCCGTCCTCTCTATGCTCCTCTGTGTGGGGCTGTGACATTGACTGCCCCATGTGTTTTGCAGGGCTGTTTGTGGGCAAAGAGGGGCCCATGATCCACAGCGGGGCCATCGTGGGAGCAGGTCTTCCTCAGGTCAGACACCACCCAACACTATGGGGTGGGATATCTCTTTATCTTTAATCTATGTCATATACATCATAATATAATACTGAATAGATATATATCTCTCTATGTCTCTCTTCTATATAGTATAAAAAGTGTGTGTGTGTGTGTTGTGTGTGTGTAATGTGTGTGTGTGTGTGTGTGTGTGTATATATGTATAGTATGTGTAGTGTGCGTTGTGTAGCTGTAGATGTCGTGTGTGTTAATAAATAATATAAATAATAATAATAATAATAAATAAAAATGATAATCATAATAATAATAATAAATAATAATAATAATATATAATCAATAATTAATAAAGTGAACGATATAATAATTACATTACATGTTTATATTAAAAGTGCCTTGTCAGAACACCGCAAGGACAACTGTACACAGAAGAATAAAAGCAACAAAATAAAAACAACAGAATAAGAACGCCACTACAGTACGAACTGGATAGATGGTGTGGGAGTAACTGAGTCTAATGTTGCGTGTTGGAGTGCTGAAAGTTATGTGGTGTAGGAGTGACTGAGTTGTGTGGTGTAGGAGTGACTGAGTTGTGTGGTGTAGGAGTGACTGAGTTGTGTGGTGTAGGAGTGACTGAGTTGTGTGTGTAGGAGTGACTGAGTTGTGTGGTGTGAGAGAGTGACTGAGTTGTGTGGTGTAGGAGTGTGTGGTGTAAGTGACTTAGAAAAGTTCTGTGTAGTGTTAAGAGTGGAACGTTGTGTGAGTATAGTAGAACTGAGGTTGTGTGGTGTGAGTGACTGAGTTGTGTGGTGTTGGAGTGACTGAGTTGTGTGGAGTGTGTTGACTGTTTTGGAGTGAGCTTGAGGATTTGCTGGGTGTTGGAGTGGGAACTGGTTGGGTGTAGGGACGATTATGGTGTGAATTGGATGATGAAGTTATCTGGTTAGGAATGTCAGAAGTGATGTTTTTCGAGATCCTGGAGTTTGAAAAAGTGGAAGGGTGTCTATGTTGCGTGAGATCAGGATGGGAGAGAGTCTCACAGAGCTGAGGAAGTCAGAGCGGTGCTGAAGGTCTCTGCCCCCCCATGTGCAAATAAGACTGAAAGAGGGGACAGAGAGCTGGAAGAGGAGGAGGAATGGACCTGAGGGAGCGAGAGGGAGTGAGATGTGGTAGGAGGTCTAGAGGATGTACGGTGGAGTTCAGGTTAATGGATTAGCTTTGAAAGTATTTTAGGATAATTTTGCAAGTTGAATCCGTCGCTTTTTCATGGGGAGCCAGTGAAGTATGTTGAAGGATGGGGGTGATGTGATGGCGGGAGGGCGTCCTGGTGATAATGCGGGCTGCAGAGTTTTGGAGAAGCTGCAGTTTCTGGAGGGATTTCATTGGGAGACCAAAAGAGGAGAGAGTTACAATAATCGATCCGGGAGGTGACTGAGAACTGTGGACAAGTAATGGCGTGGTGGTGTGAGGAAGTGACAGAAGGACGGACCACGAGAGATGTTGCGAAGTGGAAGTAGGCAGAACGAGTGAGTGTTGTTGATGTGGGAGTGGAAGAGAAAGGGTATATAGTATAAGGTATAGATGTATCAGATAAGGTATATATATCTGTGTGTGTGGTGTGTGTGTGTGTGTGTGTGTGTGTGTATAATGATATATATATATATAATAGCTTATAATAAATGTGTGTGTGTATATTGATACTATATATGTGTGTGTGTAATATATGTGTGTATATGTGTGTGGTGTATGTTATACTACCATATATATGGTGTGTGTGTATATGTGTGTATATATATAATATATATGTATGTATATATATATATATGGTGTGTATATATATATATTAATATGGTGTGTATATATATAGTATATGTTGTTATATATAAGTATAAAACTTAATGTATTATACACATATAATTATACCTTACAACACGACAACAATGATATATACATGTTGTTCATACCCCCTATATATATACAATCATATATATATCATAGTTTATGTATAGGTGTGTTATATATTATTATGTTGTATATATGTCTAGTAATATGTTGTATATATATTATACCATATATATTATTTTTGTGTGGTAATATAATGCGTGTATTATATTACGGAGTAACCAATATACGTGGCATATTACGCTTGTGTGATGTACTATACTGTATATATTTACTGAGTGCTGTTATATGTGTAGATATTTGAGATTACACATTAATATATATATATGTGTGTATGATATATCATATACTATTACTAGTTTATATATATGTGTATGATAATGTGTTGTGTTTATATATGTGTGTATAATAAATACTATATATGTATAGTGGTGTGTATAAATTTATATGTAGTATGAGTGATGGTTGACGCAGATATAATATTATGGAGTGTGGTATATTATATTCTGTGTATATATGTGTGTATATATATGTGTGTGTATATAATGTATATATATTGTTTGTGTGTGTATTATATATGTATATGTGTATATATATTTTGGGTGTATATCAGTATATATATGTTGTGTGTGGTGTGTATGCGTATATATATGTGTGTATGTATGTTTATTTTTAATTAGCGCTACTGCTTTATTTGGTTGTCAGGCTCTTGATATTCTAATGCTGCATATCTTCAAACACATTTGATTTTATAGACTATACATTGACTACCTATTCTGTACAGAATGACAGCTTTTACCTTTTAAATTATTTTATAAAAACAATTGATGAGTTCATTGTATGTAATGTAAGATCTTTTGCAGTCTCATTTGGATCTTTTTGTTTGTCACTTAGCACAAAAGAAAAACTTACTCAGCCCTATCAACTTACTGATACGATTTTTGACATATTTATTTCCACACTGTCATACCATTCTCAGAAGGGAATATGCCACATGTACCAGAAGAGGGAGCTCTCAGACAGACATGCAGCGTGTAGACCAGAGGCACATGTAGATGTGGACTCACTCATGTCCACAACAGTTCTAGGAACAGAATGAACAGAATGCCTGTGCAGATACCGATATGCTCCAGTACATACTGATGACCATGGCTTATCCCCAGTATTGATCTTTTTATATTAACTGTATATTTCTTCTCTCAGTTTCAGAGCATCACTTTTAAGTGGATCCAGTTGGACTTCCCGTACTTCCGCAGTGACAGGTCTGTACAGTGTCTGCTGGCTGCAGAGCACTCTGGGTCTGGGGGGATGGTCCTTCCTTATATATTAGTTGACTCTCGTGTGTGTGTGTGTGTGTGTCCCTTCAGGGATAAGCGTGACTTTGTGTCAGCTGGAGCTGCTGCTGGAGTGGCCGCTGCCTTTGGGGCACCTATAGGGGGCACTCTGTTCAGTTTGGAGGAGGGCTCTTCTTTTTGGAACCAGGCCCTCACCTGGAAAGTGGTATGTGTTGCATGGATCCATTCATAGGCTTTATATTGATTCAGTATTTTTGATTGTTTTGTTTTGTCTGTTTCATGTGTCAGCTTTTCTGTTCCATGTCAGCAACTTTCACTTTGAACTTCTTTCGCTCTGGGATCTACTTTAACAAGTGGGGCTCATTCCAGCTCCCTGGTCTGCTCAACTTTGGAGAATTCAAGGTAAACTGATCCTGGGGAGTAGAGTTTCCTGAAAAGGAAGAAACATTGTGTACTTTTTAGTGTGCAGACGGTGACAAGCAGTGCCACCTGTGGACTGCGGTGGACCTGGCCTTCTTTGTGCTGATGGGGGTGGTGGGCGGCCTGCTGGGGGCGCTCTTCAATTTCTTGAACAAGTGTCTGGCCAAGTATCGCATAAAGCACATCCACCCTAAAGCACGGTTTGTCAGGTGAGCCGTCCCAGGCCAAAGGGGAGGCTGAACTCTGGCCTTCATGTGTGTATTTGTGCTCAGGGTCCTGGAGAGCCTGCTGGTTTCCATGGTGACTTCATTGCTCATATTTGCCTCGTCCATGTTGGTGGGAGAATGTCTTGAGCTGCACGCCACCCCGCACAACACAACAGTATGTATGACACTACATCTAGTAGCGGTGTAACAATGCAACACGATTCTGATGTGCCTCCATGCGCCTCCATGCGCCTCCATGCGCCTCCATGCGCCTGCCATGTGCCTCCATGCAAAAATGAGCCACCGCAGACACGTCCTGACAGCCCGCTGAACGCGCCGTGTATCGGCGCTGCACTAATGTCACGCGGACAAATGCATGCATTAGCAGTTAGGCTACAGTTATTCAATTTACTTCTTATTTCTATTGTAAATGATAGTAATTAAAAGTCCAAATTAATTATATTACCATTTTCACCAAAATGGAGATGATGACATAAAAATTTTAAACTCTTTTTAAGAATCGTGACTAATCATAGGTTCTGACTCGGGAATGGAACTGAATCGTGAGATTCCTGAATCAATACACACCTAATGCTGTGTTCAGACCGCGGCGTCCAAATTGGCCTGTGCATTTGAAGGCTGCCGCTTTGAACGCACGTCCGAGTGCGGAGTAGTTGTATTTCCCGGTGTGGCTGTTCCCTTGGTGCGATGGCAGACCAGGTTGAGCGAGTGGCTTTGGTTTATTTGCTTTACAAGTCCAACAGCGGAGATGATCAGCTCAGAGGCTTGTCTGGGTCCACCAGATACTTCAGAGGTGAGTGAGTTTAGTGAATATCATCATTTGCTCCAGGAGCTGCGTCTGGATGAGTTTTTACCGGTGCAGATGCTGAAATGTGTAGGTATGCCATGGTTTGAACTCGCCTTAACGTCTAGTGGTTGTCATACCCAACTTGTCAGATATCTGAAGCTAAGCAGGGATGGGCCTGGTTAGTACTTGGATGGAAGACCACTGGAATGTCAGGTGCCATAGGAGGTCAGTAGTGCATACTGTCGTTGTGTCTTTGGGCAAGACACCGCCTCGTCTCCAGTGGTGTAAGAGAGAGAATGTGGGAAAACCCATGCTACAATCTTTCAAAATAAACAAACAATAAATAATAATCTGCCCTACTGGCTTTGGTCAGGTTAGACTGGTATTGTTCCATAGAAGTTTGATTTTCTGCACTGGTTTTTTTGTTTTGTTTTTTGTAAGGTTGCCATCTTTTGGTATAAGAAGCCTTATTCAATTCAATTCAATTTATTTTTGTAACGCCTAAAATCACAACAGTAGTTGCCTCGAGGGGCTACAGTGGAAAACAAAATAAACAGTGTTCATAAGGACTTGGTAATGTCCCAGCGTCCTGTGTCCTTAGACAGATGTCCCAAGCTCCCCTGTCCTTAGACCCTCCTTCTCGGCCAGGAAAAACTACCAAACCTCTTTGGGAAAAAAGTAGAAACCTGTAGGAGTTCCACAGTGAAGGAGAGATCCGACTCCCTCGAACGGACAGGCGGACGCGTCTCAATTTGCAGATACATGGTGGAGCTAGACCCACTCAGGAGGAGAACCGAATTCTTCGAGGCCGATGAAGAACCGTTCATATGGAGTAGAGACCGTTTCTCCAGGCAGCTTGAGGAGCATCTGGATCCACAGGTCGTCGATGTGCCTGCTCCACTCCTGTCGGGGAAGTGGGAGAAAAAGAAGGAAAAGCAATGAACAAATTGCCAAGTGAAATTAAATATTAAATATTGTTTGATAGAAAAGTAGTAGGAAACAGAGGATAGTGCTCAGGCTGCCATACTTCCCCCAGCATAGTTGCTCCTAGGGCAGCATAGCTGGGAACTATCGTTTTTTATTTCTGTTCCTAACTGGCCTGACCATAAGCGATTTCAAAGAGGAACGTTTTAAGCCTGGTCTTAAATTAAGAGACTGTGTCGGCCTCTTTAACATGGACAGGAAGCCAATTCCACAACACAGGAGCTGGGTAGCTAAATGCTCTACCTCCTACTGTGCTTTGAGACTCTTGGGACCACCAGAAGTCCAGTATTTTGAGGGCGAAAGTGCTCTGTTTGGATGATAAGGTACTATAGCCTCTTTGAGGTAGGATGGGGCCAGGTCATTTATGGCTTTGTAAAGTCAGGAGGAGGATTTTGAATTTGATTCTAAACTCGACAGGGAGCCAGTGAAGAGACTCGAGCACCGGCGTAATGTGCTCTCTTCTTTTTAGTTCCTGTTAGTAATCTTGCTGCTGCATTTTGAACCAGTTGAAAGCTTTTTATGGCGCTTTTAGGGCACACTGCAAGCAGGGAGTTACAGTAGTCTAATCTAGACGTGTTACAAAGGCATGGACAAGTTTTTCAGCATCGCTTTTAGGCAAGATTTGTCTGATTTTGGCTATATTACGCAGATGGAAATAGGCTGTTTTACAGGCTTGATTTATGTGTGCTTTGAATGAGAGCTCTTGGTCAAATAAGACTCCAAGGTTTCTTACAGTGGAGCTAGAGGCTACACTGACGTTGTCCAGTGTGACTATCTGCTCAGATAAAGCATCTCGTAGATGATTAGGGCCTAGTACGATGACCTCGGTTTTTTCAGGGTTAAGAAGCAGATAATTAAGTGTCATCCAGGTTTTTTTATATCCTTCACACAAGCACCAAGTCTGTCTGCTTGATCGGTCTGATCAGGGTTTCATTGATAAATACAGCTGTGTGTCATCTGCATAGCAGTGGAAGTTAATGCTATGCTTTCTGATAATGTTACCTAACGGCAGCATATAAAGAGTAAACAGAATTGGACCGAGAACTGAACCCTGTGGCACACCGTAGGTTACTTTAGAACAGGGTGAGGAGCTCTGGTTTACATTAACAAACTGGTACCTATCCGATAGGTAGGATTTAAACCAGCTGAGGGCTGTCCCTCTGACATCAGATTCTAACCTCTGCAGTAGAATGTTGTGGTCGATGGTGTCGAACGCTGCACTGAGGTCCAATAGAACCAGGATTGAGACCAGTCCATTGTCAGCAGCTATTAACAAATCATTTGTAACTTTAACTAGTGCAGTTTCAGTGCTGTGGTGGGGTCTGAACCCTGACTGGAAAACTTCGAATAAGTTATTGTCCTATAGATGGCGACAAAGCTGTTTAACTACAACTCTTTCAAGGATTTTAGAGACAAACGGTTGATTTGAAATAGGTCTGTAGTTTATCAACTGGTCAGGATCAAGATTAGGCTTTTTCAGAAGCGGTTTAATGACTGCATGTTTGAAGGACTGTGGAACATAACCACTTATAAACCAACAAAAAAGGAACAGTGGCATTTGATCAACACAAAATCACTTGGATTATTGAGTTGGATATGACACGTTTTGTGCTCGTTTGATTGACTCATAATTTCTTTGTGCCAGTTTTTTGCAGTTTTTGTTGACCTGGTTTATGGCTCATATCTGTAATTACTGGGCCTATCCAAATGAAAGATATGATATGAACATTTTATTTGTCCCACAATTGGGAAATTCCACTGTTGCAAACGCACAGTTCAAGAACAGCAGCAGAAGAGAAACATGCAATTAAAAATAGATTTAAACCTAACACAATGTGCCGGTAGAGCAAAGAAATAAAAAGGGAAGTGGCTGTGACCATGGTGGTACAGTGCAGCATATGGACTGAATAAATGACAGATATAGTGACTTCTGTTAAGGAAAGGAAACTCACTCATAATTCAACATCTCAAATCAAATCCTGGGTAAGCACAACCTATTTCAGAAATATGAACCATAAACCAGGTCAACAAATCTGCAATCTGACAAGTTAAACCTTCTAACCTGTCCACCAGCTCAATTCATACTATGATCATGTTGTGTCACAATATTGCAACCTAGAGCCACCTCAAAGAATGTTTAGCTTAATCCTAAATCAATGGAGATATATGCTAAACACTGAACTTTCGGAACTTGTTCATTGAAGTATTCTTACTCTATTGTGTGATACATATTTGTCAGTAGTGAGCCAGCAGTATCGGATTGTTCCACTGCTCTGTTGTTTACTATTTAAACATATTGTTGTTGCTTTAATATCTAATATTACGCATCATGCTTTTAAAAGTGCACTATGTAACTTACTGTGGGGGAGGATCCACCTGGTGTTAATGCTTTGCTTGGAATGTTAGAGTGGATCAAATCTCAATGGAGTCACAGGCCTTGGAGAAGCAAGCTCCAGGTTTTTCATGCTATTAAGCAATGAGAACACCTGTAAATGAATAAATTAAAGATGATTACGTGCCAAAGTTACACAGTGCACCTTTACAGTAGTTTTGAGTTTTCAACCAGTTGTACTGCAGGAATTAAACTACCAAAGAGTTGTGAGCAGTGTTCCCAGGTAAGTGCAAGGTACACTTTATTGTCCCTGTGGGGAAATCTGTCCTCTGCATCCCAGGGACCCATGTCCAGATCATTGTGCTAGGACTGTAGCTGGAGGATTTGACCCATTTGCATGTGCCCAGTGTGTCTAACCCAGTCTGATGTGTGTTTATGTTCCAGGGCAGTGACAGCACAAACTCCTCTCTGCGCCAGTACTTCTGCCCTAACAACACTTACAACGACATGGCCACGCTGTTCTTCAACCCCCAGGAGAAGGCCATCCACCAGCTCTTCCACCAGGACGGTAACCATGGCAACACTGCCCCGCTCTTGTATACAAACATGTGCAGAATGGGATCAGATCATGTAACTCTGTGGGCAGTTGATGACTCAAGATGCTCATCTTTGCATTAATCCTGTTTTGTAACTGTGTTGTCAACAACTGTGGTTCCCAAAGTGGGGCCCCCTATGGGGCCTCAGAGGCATGGCACTGCATGGGACTGCATTTTTTATTATATAATATAATTGTTTAAATGTACTACTTAAAAAAAAACAAAAACAGCCACCCGTGATATTTATATGTTTGTACATGTTATAGGAAGATATTGTTGAATATAGTGCAAAGACTGTAGTGGGGCTCATGTGACATCACAACAGTTCACTGTAAAATCCCTCTAGTTTAAAATGGGGCTGTTCAGTGAGGATGTCATCACTTTTTCCCAGCCTTATTCACTATAATGACATTTTAACAGATTTTAATGGCACAAATTTAGAACTGCACAAAAGCGCAATCTCATTTTCCATAAAAAATATTTTTTTTTAAATCAAAAGAATCAAATACTTTTTAACATTTCAAATCCAAACATAAAAAAGCTAAAAGAATACATTTGATTTGAAATGGGAATGGCAATATCTACTTATTATTAAACGTATTAGTTATTGTGAAACACTTTTGGTCCCCTGATTCATCTCGAGTTCATCAGAGGTCAGATAAAATGATGACTCGAATGTCTGTGTGCTGTGTGCAGGCCTGTTCAGCCCCCTCAGCCTGTCGGTTTTCTTCGTGCTGTACCTGCTGCTGGCGTGTTGGACTTACGGCGTGTCTGTGCCCAGCGGTCTCTTTGTGCCCTCTCTGCTCTGTGGGGCAGCCTTCGGACGCCTCGTGGCCAACATCCTCAATGTGTGAGAAAAAAACACCACACTGGACCAGAACTTCACTCTGCAGTGCTTTCTGCCGTATAAATGTGCACCAACATAAGAAAGATTAACTTGTTTTCTTTACATTTGCAAATTCTTAATTTGTAATGATGCACGACACATGAGAGGCTGTGTTCATACTAGCACATATGCTACGTACATCAAAATTGGGACTAAAATCAGATGTAAACCAGGACTAGAACAGGACCAAATCAAGCCTACATCAGGACTAAACATTCATTAAACCATGAGAAAAAACTGTTTGAACACAGCCTTATAAACATAACAAACTGGCCACACATGGCATATTCTTAACCTAAGGACCCTTAACCCAAGGAAGATGCATGCATACATGAATCTGAAATCTGAAAGTAGTTCTGTAGTTGGTGAATGCATAAAGTCTGCACAGGGTTATATCATGTAGGTTATGTTTAGAGAACAACTAGTCTTGCTCCAATAAATAATGATGTAAAACATATTTAATTATCTCACTCACAAAATCTGGAGCAAAACAACTTGTGTTAGAGACATACGAAATACTTGTATGATGTTGATGGCCTACTCAGTTGTATTTGATCGAGGAAAGGAACATTTTTGTAAGAAAAATCCTCTGCCTGTTAAGGCCCAAGAAGCCCTGCCCCTGGCTTCTGAGTTCTGTCAATCGACCTTTTCTATTAAGGGGTATAATTTGAGTTCACTATTGCCGACAGTTTGACAATTAACAAAATGTTAAATCATGATTAATGCATGTTTTCGTAACTTTGCATGTTAAACATGATATCTATTGATGACACAAATAATTGTGGTTAAGATTTTGTCCATAATGGAGCAGCAGTGAACTGAATGGCAGTATGTCACTGTGCACTGAAGTGAAAGTGTTGTGTTGGCAGGGAGCTGCACATGGACGTGTACTCCGGGACCTTCGCACTGATCGGGGCGGCAGCCTTTTTGGGGGGCGTGGTTCGGATGACCATCAGCCTTACGGTTATCCTCATTGAGTCCACAAACGAGATCACGTATGGGCTGCCCATCATGATCACGCTGATGGTAGGAGCACTGCAGCTCTTTTCACCATTCTGTTATACTCCCCCCTGTAGTCCTCCAGACCCCTCCTCACTCCCCCCTGTAGTCCTCCAGACCCGCCCATCACTCCCCCCTGTAGTCCTCCTGGCCCCGCCCCTCACCCTTTAGTCCTCCTCTTAACCTTCTACCTTTTTTGTAAATTTCTGCAACTAAAAGAGCAAGTAGTGAATAAAGCCTCGCAATTCATTAACATTAGGACTACCAGGATTTTAGAACTTCTAGAACTCCCAAGCCGTCAATTTGACAGTTGCGCTCTGGCGATGACGTAATCAAATGAATGATTCTTCCGACAGGCTAAAAATTGGTCTATTTGCCTCTTTAAAATGAAAGAAAGTCAATTCATAATTTGTATTGTTATATTATCATTATTCAGAGTGCCGAAGTTGACCATCATCAGTGGCGGAAGAGGAGGAGGAAGGGGAGGAGGAGGACGTGGATTGTTTGCAATCGCGAAGCTGACTATATGCATATTCATTCATTGAGCTGGACCCATCTTCCTAAAAAAAATCCAGCCAAATATCATGACACAAGATGCGTAAATACCTTGAATATTGTCGCCGTTGCAAAGAATATGCTGAAGCAAGCTGAAGCAACAGACGCGTTATTGATCTCGACAGCCTAAAATGCCATAACTATATCATAAGGTTTGTCATAAATACCGTGAACATTTACAGTAGACCTCCTGCCAGGGAGATTTTGCCGGCTTCTTTTTGCGGGGGCTTGTTCTTTGAGAGAGAGAAACTTCTGATAAGACTTTGATAAATGCTTAGCGTGTCGCTTGCATACTTTTCAGTGAGTGATGTCATCAGTGCTTTGTGAAATGCTGTTTGGGTTGAAGGGGTTTAGAAAGTGATGCAACTCGACCGAGCTGTGTTCAAAGTGTGTGGAAGTACATGAGATTGCAGCCCGCTGAGATCTCATCATTGATGTTAAGGTGTCAATAATGTTTCATGTTACAAATTGTATGTACACTAAAAAGTTTTTTCTGTATTTAAGTAGGCCTAATTGTTTTATTTGTGTGTTTCTCTCTGTAAAATATGCTTTTATTTTGTTTATGAACCTGTATCATTGTAGATGCTTTAAAATTTGTTGACCACAAAATGGCGTAGTGGAGCAAATGAACCGCCTTCGTGTATTGATGCAATTGGCTCAAAGCCTCAAATGGTTCATGAGGCTTCATTTGGCCATCACTAACTGCCAGTTCCTTTTTAAATGATTTATTAGTCGTGCTGATGACTGGTAAAATATGTAATTGCTCAGGTGCAGATCCTACATGTTGTCACCAATTCAGAGCTTTTAGATACGTTTTCAGGCTGTCCCCCCGTCACCCCTGTGATTTACGCTTATAGTCCCAGGAGCTTGTGTAACTGACCCTTATGTTTCTGACCAGGTGGCAAAGTGGACTGGAGACCTGTTTAACAAGGGCATCTACGACATCCACATCGAGCTGCGAGGTGTGCCGCTGCTGGACTGGGAGACGGAGGTGGAGATGGACAAGTATGACAAGCATTCACCACCACGCCCCCATGTGTACAGAGATAAAAACGACACATTTTACTACACACGGATGGGCTCGGAAACGCTGTTCTAAATCTTAAAGCAACCAAATTTGGCCATTTGTGCCATTTAAAAAAAAATAATAATAATTTGGGAGACCATAGCATTGGTATTCATATTTTATATCTTAAGGCATATGTGTCAAACTCAAGGGCAAATGTGGCCCGCCAGACGTTTTAATCCGGCCCGCCGAACGTACAGGTTAAACCCCTTACGCTTAGTCCACCGTCCCACGGGTGACTTTTCCATTTTGAAAACTCTCAAGCTGCTTGATATGCTGTACATAAAAATTAAGCTTCAACACTCTTATTTCCAGTCAAATAAATCATTCTGGGAAGCATCATGGTCAGTTTGTACTACAAACCCACAAGTAAAAAATTACCCAAAATGAAAAATTAATAGGACTTTTATATAGATTCTGCCTTGACATTTTTGCTTTATTACAAGCCCTTAAAACTCATTTTTAGTGAATTTACCTTCAGCTTTAAGAGAGAAATGTCAAAGTCATAAGTCCATGTTCGTGTTCCTGCTGCTGCATGAATATGGACTCGGTCTCAGTCACCTGCTGCAGATTTGTGCCACAGTGTCCACATAGAACCATTACTAGGTTATGCAAAGCTATTTATTTCTTAGTTTTTATTGTTTTACTTTTCACGTTATGTTTGGGCTGCGGCCCAGCCTGAGCATCGAAATTCGGCCCGCGACCCAAATGAGTTTGACACCCCTGTTTAAGGCGAGACACTACAGGCAAAAAAAAAAATCATTTTTTTTTTTCTTTTTTCCAATTCTCACCACTTTTTCAACTTTCACTTTCTCAGCACTTCATTGACAGTTTTTCCCAGTTTTTTTGTGGCATTGACAGCGTTTGAATCCAGTGTCCAAAAACAACTCTTAATGGTATTAAATCTACTGTTTCACTTAAGCAAATATAGAAATTAAACAATATTGCTCTGACTTAAAAATACAAACCTAGTATCAGTCAATAACCAGACTTAAACTAGAGCAGATCATAGCAGATCTAGGACTAGACCAGGTTTAAACCGAGACTAAACCTAGTGTAGGTCTACATTTGGGGTACATCAAGTGTAAACCACAACAGACTAGACCACAAAATCTGAACTCGGACTAAACCAAGACTATAAGGTCTTAAATATAAAAGGTCTTACAACATCTGATGGTCAATTGATGTAAAAAGCTTGCTGTTGGCGACTGAAGAACAGCGTCACAGCTTTGTTACTAAATCCACTTCTGTCTGTCCTTACCTTGCTGTCACAGGTTAAGCCCTTTCAAACCCTGAAGCCTCTGACCTACTGAGGACACAGACAGAAATGCTGCAAGTTTGCACCATGGTCTGGCCCACTTTACTTTATGATGGGCCTGTATTGCTTAGTGGACTGGATTTTAGCCTGCAGGCCATAAATTGAATAGCCCTGGTGTATGAACTTTATCACATGGTGTGGTAAACGGCAGGCAGATCTTGGGTCGACTCGGGCAGGGAATACATGCAGACTTTTTCAGCTCCCTAGAAGAAGACCGCCAACTCACAATGAATGGTACTCTGGTATTATTAGACCTTGTGAAGTGTATATGAAGTGTTGCTGTATTTAGGCTGGCGGCCAGTGACATCATGGAGCCCAACCTGACGTACGTTTACCCGCACACCCGCGTACAGTCCCTGGTCAGCATCCTTCGCACCACAGTGTACCACGCCTTCCCCGTGGTCACTGAGAACCGGCACAATGAGAGGGACTTCAGCAAAGGCAACATCCTGGTCAGCAACAACATCCACTTCAAGGTACGTCCTGACTGAGTGCTGCTTGGCCTACACGAGCCCACTCCCAGGCCCACTCCCAGGCCCACTCCCGTGTCCCACTCCCGTGTCCACTCCCGTGTCCACTCCAGTGTCCACTCCAGTGTCCAGGCCCACTCCAGGCCCACTCCCAGGCCCACTCCCAGCCCACTCCCAGGCCAATGATATAAGATAAGATAAGCTTTATGTCCCACAATGGGGAAATTTCAGTGTTACAACACAGATTAGGAACAGAAGTATAATAATAAAAACAGATAATTTAGAAATAACTTGCAACTTGAAATAACTCAATAACTAATAACAAACATAGGAACTCGGCATTAAGGTGCAACATAAAACACTGAGCAATAATAAAAACAACACTTATGAAATCAAAAGGGCATCTTGTAGCGGGAGGTTCTGGTCCGGATGGACCGTAGCCTCCTGCCTGAGGGGAGCGGCTCAAATAGGTCCATGTCCCAGGGTGAGAAGGGTCAGCTGTGATCCGACCTGCTCGTCCCAGAGCCCTGGAGACGTACAGGTCCTGCAGAGATGGAAGTGCAGCCGATCACCTCAGCAGAGCGCACAATGCGCTGTAAATAACATTATTTACAGCTATTACATGGATAGAAAATATTGCACAGGGATGATTGACATTATGTCACAGTATTGCACATGATTATGAAAGCTGAAAGACACGTTCAGGACTAACAGTGTTTGTGACAGCAGCAGAAGGAAAGACGAGGGTGGATCAGTCTGTCACTGAAGCTGCTCTCCAGAGCGGACAGAGTGTCCTGCAGGGGGTGAGACTCATGGTCCAGCATAGATGTGAGTTTAGCCAGGGCCCTTCTGTCCCCCACCTCCTGCACCAAGTCCAGAGCAGATGCGCAAATTCACTTTTTGCACCGGACAGACAATTTCTTCTGTGAATTTTTCTTTTTTTTATTACCCTGGAAAGCCATGTATGTTACATTTCTGTACGCACACTTTATATTGAGACCCCATACCAACCTTCTCAGTTTAATCAGTCCCACACAAGACCCCTTGGCACACTGATTTGGAAAAAAAAAAAAAAAACAGAAGAGAAATCTAGTGATAGGTATTAGCTAATCAGTGGATTTTTAGTGTAACTGTTTTATTTTGAACTAGACAAAGTACATTTACTTTTAAAATGATGCTTTGAATCTTCAACATTTTCTTTCATTTTTGTCTCTGCTACATTAGTTTGCCCTTTTCCCCCGATTTTCCTCATCAAAACCTGCTCAGGTTTGAACAATCAGAGAGAAATGAGCTTGAACTGTTTACATGACATTACATGATAACCTCAGAAGTCGGATAACAATCAGATTTTTATGTGCATTTAAATTGTGAACGTTTTTCAATAAATTCTAAAGATTTTCAACAGAATGGGATAAATCTCAGGAAACAGGTTTTCAAAATATAATGTGACCTCATGTGACGGGCAAAGACCTTTTTTAGGAGTTTATCTGATTGCATCGCTTCCAGCTAATGGGATACATATAAATAGTCTTCCTAGGTCCATTGTAATAATAACATGTATATTAAAAAAAACATTTCAACCATGCAAAACAATCATTTTATCTATGAGCAGTTGTGCATCCTCCGAGGCTACTGCTGTTGTGATTTTGTATTGAATTGTGTCTGTGTAGTGTAAATCTGTGTGTGCACCAGCGTTCCAGTGTGGTGCCTCGAGCTGGGGAGCAGCGTCGGCGCTGTCAGTCCATGAAGTCTTACCCATCCAGTGAGCTGAGGAACATGTGTGATGAGCGGCCCCCAGAGCCAGAGCCCACCGAAGAGGGGGAAGACCTGCTGCAGCTGATGCTTCAGAGCAGGTCAGCACCAGGACATGTTTTCATTACAGCACAGTAATAGCATGGTAATAGAATGGAAATGGCATAGTAACTGGGATAATGAGCCCTGTTTCTATATAATTACCAATAAAATACAAAGTGCTACCATCAGTCCTTCCACATATTGCCCTGGCTCCTGTAGTATTTCTGCTCTCCATCCTTGTCCAGACACATGCCCTACCCAAACCTGTACCCAGACCAGTCACCCAGTGAGGAGTGGAGCATGGAGGAGCGCTTCAGGCCCCTCACCTTCCATGGCACCATCCTGCGTTCGCAGCTTGTCAACCTGCTGCTTCGGGGGGCCTGCTACTCTGAGAACCAGTCGGTCAGTCTTTGCTCTTCTGAAGCGTGCGATTGAAAGTGGATACAGAGCATGTGTGTGTGTGTGCTACATTGGGAGTTGAAATTAATAACACTTCAAGATCACAATTTGAATGGTCAGTAGTCACTATTAGCAAATCTAAATATAACCTCTGCAAACAATATGGGTTCTGAAGTGCATGGGATTCTTGTTATAGTTTAGCATTACAGATTGAGTCTTCTCTTGGATCTGATAGTAACCAGGTTCACTGTTTCAAAGTTACAACTGTTTTCTGGTGAGTTTGCAACATGCTTTGTTTGGAGTTGAGTATTATCAAATTGCACATGTTTGATAGTGTTTGATAGTCCCATGTAAACATTAACTGTGCTGACCTTTGCCGTGTCTGTCAGAGTGCCACTCAGCCCAGGCTGTCATACGCAGAGATGACTGAGGATTATCCCCGCTTCCCAGACATCCACGATGTGGACCTCACCCAGCTCAACCCTCGCATGATAGTGGTATGCATAAGCCTATAAGCCTTCTTATTGCTCTCTAAAGGATGCATAAATCATATACAATTAGGTCTTTCTGAAGCTTCCAATTCTCACCGGTGAGCCTTGGGTTTTGGAATTATTTTCTTACACATTTTGGAACATTCGGATATTTATGCAGATCACGTTGGATTTTACCAATATGTGGGGAAAATCAGCCCCATGTAAGATTCCTGGTAGAGGGCTCGCCACCTGCATTACTCCATGGAGATGCAGAGTAAAAACACAACTTTAGAACATTCTCCACTGTGACAGATCAGTTTTTTTTTTTCTCCATGAAGACAAGCACGTGGCAGATCCTCCACCACAAAAGTTATGATTGTGGCAAAAAAAGCCCCTAATCAGCAACAGTCTATGTTTTTCAAGTTTTTTTCAGTACGATCAAAACCCCTGTAATTAAGTAATTATGTTTATTTAAATCGCACTGCCAAACTGTGGGCCAGTGGGTCTGACCACCGTGCTCTCCCCAGAATTTTTTAAAGGGATGGTAAATGTACCTCATATGGGGCTTCATTTTCCTCCAAGGATGGTTTAATGTACCTTCATATTTCCAAAGATACATGCACCCTAAACATACTATTACATGGTGATAGGACTATCCACCATCAAGAAATTTGAATATTGGCTACCCAAAAGTTAATGGAATCATGGAAATGATAAATAAACACAAACATAGTAGACATAGTCATTTCAATTTATTACCAGTGAGCACTGTATCATAATACACAATTTGGTATGTAATGAAAATTTGCTACAGATTTAGCTAATGGGTGAAGGCAGTATTGATATATTTTTTAATTGTTTTTTTATTAAAGGAAAAACACAACTCAATCGAAGTGTATGCATAAATAAAGATACAATAACAATTGCAACAACAGGAAAAATAAAAAAGGGAAAAAATACAGACAGGGTGGACCCAGAGAAAAAACATATATTGTAACATGTATTGTTTGAGATTATTATTTTAAGAGTAGTGCATCCCGATAAATAAAAAGTAAGGTTAAAGCCATTAAAATGTCCATGGCAGGGGTTCTGAGACCCAAATGCCTAGTTCTAAAGTCAGATGGGATGATAGTGTTAAAAATAGTTTGCAGTGCCTTTTATTGATTTCTGTCTTTAGTTAATAGTTCTGTGCAACAGGACAGTCCAAACACATGATAATGATGTGCCTCCTGGCAACCACATTTTCTCCAACATCCAGCCCCTTCCTGTGGGTAATGAACACTTTGACATGGTGTTATAAAGAAACGGGTCACATTCTTCCAACAGAACTCCCTCCAAACATGGGATCTTGTGGTTCTCCATTGTGAAAGACACTTTCTCACTCCTCGTCCGTCAAATCAAAATGACCCTCTTTTTCCCATTTGATTTTGACGTATTTGGTCGATTGGTTATCCAGGGTATTAATGCATTTGTATACTTTAGATATCGTTCCCCTTGAGAGTTCTGATTTGTATGCCTTGATAAATATTTCAGTCAGGAGATTATAATTATTGTTGCTTTGTTTTATTTCTTGATTATAATAACTTCTTATTTGTAAATATCTATAAAAATCTTGTTTCTCCAGGCCAAAGGAGTTTTTCAATATATCAAAGCTATTCATCTGATTTCACGATCTGGAAAAAAAACACTTATGCCTTTTGTTATCCAGGTCTTAAATCTCAAGTCGGTGCTATTTGGCTTCAAACTTTGGTCGTAAGCCAACCTTCCCAAGACTTTAACATCTTTGTTTAATTTGTATGTTTTGATTAGCTTTTTCCATGTTATGGGCACAGATTTTACTCGGGGATTCTCAATTTCCTCCAAGTGATTGAGCTGTTTGTTGACTGCCAATAGGGCCTGCACAGAGACCCCTGGCACAGCATCACACTCAATACTTTTCCATTGTGCGTCATATTCCGGGTCACATCAGTACAGCAGTGCCCTGATTTGAGCTGAATTAAGTAATTTTTCAGACAGGATATGCTCCAACCCCCTTTTTCTTCTTGTAATTATAGGGTCCTAAATCGGATCGTTTTTTGTTTTTTTTACCCTGCCATACAAATTTTGAGATTGTTTTATTCCACTCATCATCAACAGCCGGTTGGGGATGGAAATTGGAAGAGTCTGGAACAGATAAAGAAATCTGAGCAAAACATAATTTTTTATAGTTTCAATTCAATAGACTTAAGTGTGGGATAAGATTACATTTTTCGAGGTCTTTCTTTATGGAGGAAAAGAGGGGTATATAGTTTTCCTCCAAAATTGAAGTCAAGTTTTTATGGAGAACCATGCCTAAATATTTGAGGGATTTCGTTTGCCATTTGAATGGGTAGGTCTTTGTAAATGTTGGAGGGAGTCGCCAGTAAGATAGAATCTCAGTCTTTTGTATGTTCCGTTTGTATCCGGACATTGGGCAAATTTGATCAAGGAAATGCATGATTTCAGGTATTGATTTCTCTGGCTTGGTCAGACACAATAAGACATCGTCTGCGTAGCAGCTGATTTTATGTTCCCTCCCATAAACTGTAACACCATGAATTGTTTTCGATTGTCTAATATATTGGGCTAGTGGTTTCAGATACAGGGCAAACAGGAGGGGGGACCACGCACACCCCTGCTTCACCCCTCTTTCCAAAGTTAATGGGTCCGTCAAATGGCCATTAACTTTGATTCTTGAAGTTGGACTATCGTAAAAGAGTTCCTATATTTTTTATTATTAAGTCGTCTATTTAAAATTTGCGCAACACACAAATAAATAAGGCCCGCTAACGTAGTCAAAGGCTTTTTCGGCGTCCAAACTTATTATTACTGCATTGTTTTGTTGTTTTTGTGTATGGTTCATTATATGTAAGGTTTGCCTTATGTGTTAATAAATCCTGTCTGATCATTGTGGATTAAATTTGGAATTATTTCTTCCATTCTTTTGGACATGATTGAGGTGTAGATACGGTAGCTCACATTCAGAATTGAGAATGGTCTATATGAAGCACAGTCAAGTCGGTCCTTCCCCTCTTTAGGTATTAGGGATACGATGGCCTCTTCCAACTCGGAGGGATCTGAGCCTTTTTAAGGGCCCAGTTAAAAGTTGATAAAAGCAGGGGGTAAGTGTATATTTTAGAGCCTTATACCACTCCAAGGTGAACCCATCACTCCCTGGAGATGTATTGTTTTTCAGTCTTTTAATTGCACTTTCAGTTTCAATAACAGTTTATTTCTGCACCTAATCTTTTGTCTTGCTCTTCTGTCATAGCAGGCCAGTTGAGAGTGTCCAGAAGAGACTGTATTTTCTTCTTCATTGTTTTGTGGTATTTTAGTGAAAAGTTTTTTGTAGAAGGTTTCAAATGATGATTGTATTTGCTCTTGTTTGGTTAAGGTCACATTGTTCTGGCTGTCTCATATTTTCAAAATTGTTCTCTCTGCTTGTTGTTATTTAAGCTTCCAAGATAACAATTTTGAGAATTTTGAACCACTTTCATAATATCTTTGTTTGGTGAACAGCATTTTTTAAATTGTTTAATTGTGAGGCGAGGTCATTAATTTAATCTCTATCTTTTTAATTTCCTGCCGTGCCGAAATGGGACAGGCCTAGCCCACGGAGCCGCTCCGTCACCTAGCAACCAAGACTCGCTGCTAACGCCACACAATTTACGCACATGGAAGTATGAAAAAGAGCACGCAGCAAGGACAATATATTCTGACTTTGAGCCCAAGAGATTTATAGTTCATCTCACCCAAATCTTTTGTCCAAAACCAAATATTATGTTCAGCTCTTATAAAATTCAATAATTACCAATGTTCCTGTGATAGCTGTCAAAATGATCTAGAAGTTTCAACAAAAGTAATGAAATATGCGGTCTTAATTTCAGAATTGGATTTTATAATGACAAGGGAATAAATTAAAACATTTAAGGCAGTTTATAAAGAGAGCTCTGTGTTTCTGGAGAAAATATATTACCGTATTTTCCGGACTTTTAGCCGCTCCCCTATATAAGCCGCATTTGCTCTATTTTTAAAAAAACGATAATAAAACAATACATAGGCCGCACCTTTTGTATAAGCGCAGAACTCTTTCCTTGACTTTTGGCATCGCATGAGCTCGTCCCGCTGTCCCCAGCGTCTCACCGTACATTCATTGATGTTAAGCTTGCGTGCAGCCGCGCGGTTTCCTAGCAAGATCATGGCCTTCAGCTTAAAACTTGCTTCATACGAACTTCTTCGTTTGGGTTCCATAATGATGGGGCAAGAATTTGAAAATAATTTATAGTTGGTAATTTGTCGTCCGTGTTCTATTTGCTAGCTGAATAAAAAAGCAACATCTGCTTCTTTGCTTAACTTTTCTGTAGTTTTTGATGCTAATTCCGGTTAGTTCGCCCCTAGCGGTGAAAGAAAAAAACCACAGAAAAGCCGCAGCCTCTAAATAAGCCGCATGGCTCAAAACATCTGACAAAAGTAGCGGCTAATGGTCCGCAAAATACGGTAATCAGAATAGAGCTCGTTTGTCATGTTCACGTCTCACTGATGGCAGTCAACAGAAAACCATAATTAAGACAAAACGTTTTTACTCCCACCATGATTCGTTAGTTTAAGTAGTTGCTTTTATATGAATGTGTTTCAGAAAACACCTTCAAATTAGCTACAATTTACAGTAAAAACTAAACTTCCTTTACAGTTTTGGGAGCGTTCTGCCCTTATTTTATGACAACAACTTGTGCGTGTACTTACATGTTTTCTCTGTTGGGAGGCGCTGTTTTGCTCTGCCTGTTTTAAACATCTGACTAGCACCGTGCAGTGCATTATGGGATATATAAGGCCGCAAAGTATGCATTTTCAAGGCCTGCGTTCACGGCCAATCTCCATGGAAACGCAGGCCTCATTTGTCGGCCGCATTCGTGGGCTACATGAAATGGGATAGTCTTGTCGCGCCGGAAGTGACGCAAATGTACCTTTCGGAGCATGCCGACCCGGAATTGACCCAACACAGCCCATGTTTTCTGACATTTTGTTTTTTTAAACTGAGGATCATTTGAGTAGACTAGCATTTAATCTCCAGTGTGTGTTTTTCCGTTTCTGTTCCAACTCTATAGAGATGTAAATAGGGGTATTGTCACTTAGATCTATTGTACCTATGTCCACCTCTGTGATTTTTGACCTGTCTTTATTAAAAATAAAATAGTCTCCATCCATCCATCCATCCATCCATTTTCTTCCACTTATCTGGGACCGGGTCACGGGGGCAGCAGTCTAAGCAGGGACTCCCAGACTCCCCCCTCCCCAGACACTTCCTCCAACTCCTCCGGGGGGATCCCGAGGCGTTCTCAGGCCAGATGAGAGACATAGTCCCTCCAGGGTGTCCTGGGTCTTCCCCGGGGCCTCGGGGGACATGCCCGAAACACCTTCCTAGGGAGGCGCCCAGGAGACATCCAGAACAGATGCCCTCAGATGGCTCCTCGACGTGGTGAAGCAGCGGCTCTGATCCGAGCTCCTCCCTTGTAACTGAGGTCCTCACCCTATTTCTAAGGGAGCGCCCAGCAACCCTGCGGAGGAGACTCATTTCGACCACTTGTATCCGCGATCTAGTCCTTTTTAGGTCATTACCCAAAGCTCCTGACCATAGATGAGGGTAGGAACGTAGATTGACCAGTAAATTGAGAGCTTTGTCTTTCGACTCAGCTCCTTCCTTCACCACAACAAACCAATGCAGCGACCGCATCACTGCAGACGATGCACCGATCCGTTTGTCAATGAACAATGAACAGAACCGGTGACAAAGGGCAGCCCTGGCGGAGTCCAACACGCACTGGGAACAGGTCTGACTTACTGCCGGCAATGCGAACACAGCTCCTGCTCCGGTCATACAGAGACAGCCCTGAGCAAAGGGCCCCGACCGCCACGTGATGTTGCAGATGCGTGTCAACCAAGACAGTCCTACTACATCCAGAGACTTTAGGTACTCAGGGCGTATCTCATCCACCCCCAGAGCCTTGCCACCGAGGAGTTTGCCAACAACCTCAGTGACTTTGGCTTGGGTGATGGATGAGTCAGCCTCCGAGTCCTCAGTCTCTACTTCCTCTTCTGAAGAGGTGACAGTGGGATTTAGGAGGTCCTCAAAGTATTCCTTCCACCGTCCGACGACATCCCCAGTCAAGGTCAGCAGGTCTCCACCCGCACCATAAGTCTATTCTAGTATATTGTGGATGAGAGAATTGTGTATATTGGCGGACATTAGGTATAGTCTCTCTCCAGATATCAGTTAACCCTATGTTATTTATTAGTTTGCGAAATGTATTATTTAGTTTACCAGTACTTTGTGAGTTTGAAACATCCAGTGTCAGCTGAACCTGCAAGTTCCAGTCGCCGCCACAGACAAGGGTTCCCTCGGAGTGGTTTGCAATCAGGTCTATTACTTTATAGAACGTGAGATCGCTTCCTGGGAGGGTATATACATTCAGCGAAGTAAATATAGGTCCATTATTTGTTCCTTTTTAACCAAAATCTTCTTTATGTCCAAAAATCTGTTCAAAGGCTATTTTGCTTGAGGTTATTATAGCCATACCCCTTTTATGTTTGACCCTGTATGAAGAATAGTAAAGTTTATTATAACCAGCTCTTAACTGGACTTGGTATGCCATTAACGTTGAAGGATGCTATACTTACTTTTTTATTACCCAAATTAAAATGATTCTTTCTGTTACAATACTCGCTGGTTGTACCCAACACACAAACATGAAAAATACAAAAATCTAACATTGAGAAAAAAAGAGCTCTTGCCTTAATCCTGCAAAGAGCCCAGTGATTGATCAAAACAGGATCAAAGGTTGGAGGGGGAAACATTTTCAAAATAAGGAAAAAAGGCCCTCCAGTACCGTTTTTGGAACATTTCTATGGCTAAGCTAGTACCCCACCGTTAATATTGTAAAAGTGAGGGGGGCGTGAATTGAGTTATGTTGTGTTCATATTCTGGATTTGCCCCCCTAAATAATATTTATTTACATTTACTTTATTTTATATAGCCCTGTTTTAACTCTAGAGAGATAATAAAACAAAACAGATATACATACATACTATGTAGAAACATAGTAGTATTCTACTCATTTTAGTAACTAGGCTAAGTCGTTTTGAGGAGTTTTTTCCCCATTCCATAGTTTGTTAGGATTTTCTTCTGAGAGTCTACGTTACTGTACAGTTGAATCAAAGCAGGAGCCTTGCTCACTACAAATTAGAACAACGTAGAGATTATACAGTTTATAAAGACAGTTCACCGATCCAGCCGGTTCAGACAATCTTATTCATTGTTTGTAGGGCTATGAAAGTGCCTGAGATCTTCTTGAAGATTAAGTCGAAAGCCCCCCCTGAAGCCTGCCTTCTTTCCTTCATTTCTGGCCTTTTCGACCAGAGGCCACAGCTGGTTCCTGGCATTCCGTGTCTCCCGTTCCGGGACCCCGAGATGCAGAGGTTCAGTCTCCTGGAATAGGCGTCTAGCTCATTGTATTTGTTGCAGAGAGTAAGATTCTACTTTTCCAGATGGCCCACTTTAGATTGCAGTGAAGTGTTCTGTTGCAGCAGCTCGTCCACTTGCTTCCCCATGGCGTCCACGTTATTGGAAAGGGACTGAATGTTGCTGCTGTTTTTGTCCACTGATTTTTCGAGCGAGCCCAGCTTGCTCAGTGTCTCTTCCTGCAGCCTCTCAACATTTTGTATGGCTGCGAGCACAGTAGCAAAGCCAGCGCTGCGGACAGCTTCTTCATCGCTTTGCAGCATTTTGGTTTTTTGCCGGTCTGCCATGAGAGTCTGCTGCGGGGGGCCCGAGTTCCGCCCGGGTTTCACCTCAGAATCAGAATCAGAAAGAGTTATTTGCCATTGTCACTGAACAAAATTCAAAACATAGGAACTTGTCTCGGCCTTAAGGTGCAACATAAAACACTGAGTAATAATAAAACAACATATATTCATCAAAAAAGGGCACTGTACTACCTACTGTAGCATCTGCCATGATGCCTATTTGCTCTTCAAATGCGCGAGCATATGAGTGCATTTCCAGAGTGGCTTTTCCAACGAGAGAAATCAGACTAGCTTGTTTCCGAAGTTTGGCTCTGCGTAATTGGTCTCAGTGCAGCGAGCGCGCGGGATTGCAAGTGCGTGTTTGTTGTAAAAAAAAAAAAAAAAAAGATTCCTCAAAGTTCAAGCAGTTTTACAATAAAGGTGGGTGAGTTCGGCATTTATGGATCTATGCCATTATTTATCAGGAATCAGGATCAAGATATATTATTGCCATTGACAATGAACAGTTCACAACATAGGAACTTGATTTGATGACAGATGCGACATGGAAAGACATGCAACAAAGAGCATCAGCCACCCGGGCAGCTAGTTTTCACTCGGCGCCTGCTGGGATACTTGAACTCTTGGAAAATGTGAAAAGGTTCAGCATAAGCAGAAAAGGTTCAGCATGAAGGTCTTTATCAGGCATACATTTTTGTTTGACGCGAGAGCCGAAGTCCCTTCTTGGTCTTTTCATCCATTGGACACAGGCAGCCTCACAGTCAAGATCATCAGGGTTATTTAGACCTTCAATTGCCAGGAGCATCAGGTTATTCAGCATCTTTGTTGACAGGGAATTGACTTGGTCTTTATTCCCCCTAAAGGGGAGAACCCCCCTCACAATTTGAAATTGAGAGATGACCACATTGAGTAAGTCTCAACAAGAGGATGCTCTAGTGAGAAACTATTGTTTTCTTTTCAAAACAATATTACCAGCAGTAGACACAGGAATCAGCAAATACAATTTTGAGAAGGTGGCCAGACTTGGGAATATTCCAGCAAGTGGGCTTTTCTTATTAGCTAACATCTTCATGGCCTCACAAGCTGTCAACAACTTCATGTTTTCATCTGCAGCCACTGTATGCTTGAATAGAAGCCATTCCCTCTTGGTGTGGCAGTGCATGGAAGTGATCCAGTATCACATGCATGGAAAAATATCATGTTCAGCTATTTTCATGAATAAAAACTGTCTCTTACAGTCAATTGCTTCATCACCATGTCTGTTCAGTGCAGCCTCATCATCCTGAGGGAATTTAGAGGGGTCCAGGACAGAGAAGGCATCAATTATGTTGACATCCGGAAATCTTGCTGTTGTTAAATCATCTTCATTGTCAGAACTAATATCCACAGTTGAATTTTTAAACAAACTTGTAATTGTCAATTGCCTGCGTTTAGACATGCTGTCAGAATGACAGAAGCAGTACATGTGCTTTCGTCTCGTCAGTGAGAATCTTACGTCTTCTGTGATTGGCCGAAACCTCATGTGATTTCAGTGATTAACCAATCAGTTGCTCTATAATAGATTTTTTTTCCCCCAACGATCTTCTGACGTCTGACACTTGTCTGACAGCTGGTACTGTACTTTTCGGGCTACAGCGCTCCTGAATAAAAGACGTGCTCACGATATTTAAGAAAATGTAACTTGTCCATATACGGGCCGCACCTGTCAATAAACCACATAAACGCGGCAGGTAGTGATGTGTCTTTTGAACCGGGGTCCTCACTGCGCACCCGCAGTCCGCTGCGCTGTGTTACTAATCAGACACATTTCTAAGTGAATAGGAGTTGGATTGTAATAAAACACACAGCATCTTGAAGTTTAACAAAAAAAGAACACACCTGAGCTGTCCTTACTTTCCCCTCTGTCCTTGATTACTCTGTGTGAGCTGATTTACCTGAGTCTGTGTCTTCACGTCTGGTTCATCTGCTCCTGCGCTTGTACTTATCATGTGAGTGTTACGTTGTAACATGGGATCTTTACACAGAAATATGGTCCGTGGTCGTGATACACACGTTGTCTTTTGACCCCTGAGTCCAGGTCTGGCCAAGAAAGTGTCATTTCAATATGGCAGAAAGCCGTATATTGCATGTGCACGCTCTGTGTGTCTTTGTACTGCCGCGTCTGCATTCACTTCCTCATTATACATTTCTAGGCTAATAAGTGATAAAAACACTAAGATTTGTTTATTTTGAAGTAGTATTTTAATGACTGCGTTACCTAAAATATGTTGGGTTTTAGGGATGTTTATTTTCCCCCCTATGTCAAAACGGATGGCGGGCCATTTGATTTATCATGTTAGGGATGGCGACCCCTGGACAACCCGAATTGACATACTGACCTACAGTAAGACTCATTAATATATGTGGGTAAAACCTCGTGTCTACATTAAGATAGTCCTAAAGTTATTTTCAGGATATGCAAAACTGTATATTTTGTTTGTATTCAGTCTTAAAGTGTCAAAAACCGCAAACGTGTATTTACTGAAGTACATAGAGTTCTATTTTCTACTGAGGTGACCTCATCTGGGATTCATAGAACCGGTAGTTAAATTTGCAAATTCATTTCATGCTGCTAATTTGATACAGGATTCTTTTAGAAAAGCGTTTTCTCAATGTGCCTCGGCTGTAGAACTCCAGCGATGGAGATGATTAATGGATAGCTGTGGAGTGTACTTTTGGCTGCAGTCAAAAAGGCAGTAACAAAGAAATTGATTATGGGAACTGAGCTGACTGTCAAGGACTGGACTAAGAGAACTTTGGACATTTAATAAAATAGAAAAACTGACTTTTACCCTGAACTTAAACATGGACATATTTAACAGACATCGGGACATGTGCCTGACTGACATTTTATTTTTTATATCCATTCTTTTCACTCTTTGGTCTTGTTTTGTTTGTTCCTTTTTGTTTTTGTTCTTATCTGTTTTATAAAAAGTGTCAGTTACTCTTATAATACTACCTGTATTACTTTGGTGACTACATACTTCTGACATGAAGCCTGCATAAATTCAGCCTGTGAAGGCACCTAACTCGTCCACTGCTACAACAGGGCTCACCTGCTCTCCAGCCTAAATCGACGTACTCAAGCGGCGACTCCCCTCGGCTCGGCGCACCTCCTCTGCTCCCAATCAGCGCACAGCCTGCATTCCCATTTAAACCCCCGTGCAGTTCAGCTCGGCGCTTCAGACCGTATCGCAAACCCACCACCTCCCCATTCTCCTCCTCTGTATCCTTTACTTCATTCTATTCATCCTCTCTACCTTCTCCCCACATCTACCACCACCAGTCTCCAGGCCCTGGGGGGAGACATCTAATTCATTCTATAATGGAGCGCCCATAATCGCAATATCTTCCGCCGGGGTCTGAGCGCCAAATAACAACGTAATAAAACTTGTCTGAGTCTCTCCAGGGTGAAATGTGCAGACACACGTGAGCCTGTCTGACCCCTTCCCCCACGTGTTTTTCAGGACGTTACCCCCTACATGAATCCCGGGCCCTACACCGTGTCACCCAACAGCCGCATCTCCCAAGTCTTCAACCTGTTCCGCACCATGGGCCTCCGGCACCTGCCCGTGGTCAACGCAGTGGGAGAGGTAGGACCACCCATGCACCCACTGGCACTCAGTAATAACTACACAGAATGCAGACTGCAGCCAAGGCCATTTCAGCTTAAGATAAGGGTGTTTGATATGCAAATTAAATATCATATAATAATTTTGGCATTACATGAACCATTCGGAGAGGAAAAGCACTGAATGGTCTGGTCGCTGGAAATATTTTGGATGATGCTGCTCTGTCTGTTGCTGTTGCCCCAATAAATGAGAATTAACAATCCAAACTGAAACTATTGCCTTACTATGGAAGACTGCTTTTGTTCTCCCTTTGCACAAAAGGAGGCCAGAAAAATTATTTGAATAATTTTCCGCCCAAAACTCTTAGAGAAGCTAATACGTAACCAGGGTGCGTGCTTTCTTTTCCAAATATTACATTTTGAACTGCTCCCACTCCAGTTTTAGACCATGGCATAGTACGATCACAGCAGCTACCAAAGTTATAAATGATGATCACTGTTGCACTGGACAATCATGAAGGATGTGCTGCTGTTTTTGTTGTTTTGTCAAAGACCTATGTGTACACACACACACGCTGTCAGTACCAGTGCTCTTGTTTTAAATGATTTTATTCCATCTTTATTGATTATTTTATCTGTGTTTGTATAATTTTTAATTGTGTAAATGTTTTGTGTTAACGGGGTGCTCTTTTAAATAAGAGTTTGCTCATCAAAATATCTGATTGTCACAGGATCAGGTCATGATTCGATCTTTTAATCACCCAGTCATACCATAAGCAAACCATGCACTGTTGGAGGATCCGGATGTTTGCTATTAAAAGAATTGAAAGGGCTCGTAAGTGAACCGGTCTGGGGGTTTGGGGGACTGGGGGACAGGACCAGTTGTGCCGTGGCTAAAGGCCCCACCCAGTCCAAGAAACCATATCTGGGACTTCTTGCAGTGTGGCGAGTGTAACTAAAGCTGCTTTCTCTCTTGTAGATTGTTGGGATCATCACCAGACACAATCTGACTCACGAGTTCCTACGGACCAAGCTGCGACAGCACTCCATCACAGTCTGACCTCCAGCTCCGCTCCGACGCTGAACCAGCACTCTGCGGCCCTTCTGTCCGCACACAGCAGGGAGCCAGAGGACAGTTTCCAATCCTCACCTTCACAAGTGACTTTCGGTGTGTATCTGAGCTTTAACTGACCAAGTGCAGTCCTCGTTCTACACCTGCAAACCGACGCCCGGAGCCATTTCTTTCCTTGAAGTCTGGAGGAGTTTTGTTTTTCATTTTATACGTTATTTTTTATAATTTTTGTATTATATTTTGCACAGATAATTCTTTATTACATGTGATAAATAAGGCTCAGGCTACTGTATGTTAAATCTCTTAATCTGCAGTGAGTTTGTTTTTGTCTTCAGAAAGTTTAAAATTTCAAGACTGGAAACATGAGGTTGCATTCACATGATGTCACAACATTCTAGAATCACTATAGTTTCAAACCGCTGAAGACAAAACTGAGTTTAGACTTGATAGATGATAGAATTCACAGTTTAACTGTCAGATTGCAGATTGTTGACCTGGTTCATATCTCTGTAATTACTGGGACTATCGCCTGAACAAAAACTGTCAAAAAGTTCAACATCTTCTATCAGTATAAATCAACAAAAGGGAAATTATTTTTACAGAAAGTGGTGCCATTATTCAACCCCAAAGACATGACTGTCAGTTCAATGGGTTTTGGAGTTCATGGAGCCAATCTCATATTTTTGGATCAGAATAAAACATTTTTATTTTTTTTTCAAAAACTGTTAATCTCGCATAGTTACCCCTGCGCTCCATCTGGGATTATGACATAATTCAATTCTAGAAGGTGAACGCAACCTATTTTGAAATTACATTTTTGCTCACACTAATTTAATAAATGAATACAATAAATTCTGTTGTTGAGGACATGGGCTGGAGCAGGAGGAAAGCGTCTCCACCAGTCTACAGTGGCTTTTCACAGAAACGAAAAACATTTCTAAATTACATTTACATAAAACATATGTTCAAATGAAGAACTACCTGTGATTGTATTGTAGAAAAAGATTCAGTTGTAGTCATCTGGACTCTGTTTTAGAAAAAACAAAACGTTTCAACTCTCATCCAAGAGTCATTCTCAATCAGAGAAACAAGTCTGAGAACTCTTGGTTCTCTTCTTCTTGGTTCTTCTTGGGTGTCTCTATCCCTTATGTCTCAGGACTGTCAGAAAAACTGCAACGAATTTTTAGACAACACGCGAAGACCCTGTTTATTTCAAACCAGGAACACGTTAAGACAAAAACTGGTTCACCCTAAGGACAAGATGCCGACACAAAAACAGAGCAATGTAGTTATTCTATCCAATGCAGTGAAGAAAGTTGTAAAGAGTGGTACATAGGGGAGACTAAACAGCCACTTCACAAGAGGCTTTATCAACACAGAAGACACGCAAGTTCAGGACCCCAGAGCGCGTGCATCTTCATCTCAAAGCCACAAACCACTCTATTGAAGACAGTGAGGTGGAGATTCTGAGCAGGAGAAAAGATGGTTTGAAAGTGGAGTTAAGGAGGCCATCTCTGTTAAAAAAGAGAATCCTTCATTAAATCGTAATGGAGGTTTAAGATTCAACCTTCCCGTTGTTTATAATGGTCTGCTGAGACCCTGGAGACGCCCGGGGCATTCGGATGCTAAATAGGCACTCAAGGTGAGGCAGGGAACAATAGAACAATAGGCCCATCCCAGTTTCAATGGGCCATTAGCAGGAGGTTCCGCCCTGTGGGCAGGGCTCTCACAGAGTAGGATATAAACAAGAGTTCTCAGACTTGTTTCTCTGATTGAGAATGACTCTTGGATGAGAGTTGAAACGTTTTGTTTTTTCTAAAACAGAGTCCAGATGACTACAACTGAATCTTTTTCTACAATGGAACACTCCTGGATGAATGAGGGATTACACCGACACCTGTGATTGTGTTCATAATCATTTGAAACCATGTTTTATAATCATTTGAAACCATGTTTTAAAAGTGAATAGAGAATAGGACTGCACAATGAATTGAATTTGAGTCGTGATTGAGATTCAGTTCTCCGTAATCATCAGTCACCAGCTTTGATCTTTATAATGCAGAAGTCTACTAGAGCTGAAACGAGTGAATACATTAATCACAACTAATCAATTATTGAAAAAAGTCGACTAATTCGGTCATTGTTATCTGTTCTATGCACGGCTCTGAAACGAAGAAGTTTTACGATTCAAACTGCCAAAATGACACGAGACACATGTAAAATGTCTGGTTTAATAAAAAATAACTGCATCATTGAACTTTATTTTGGTCGGATCTTGTTAAAATCTCTTTTTAACAGGCCTTTTGCAAACTAAACAATGACTTGATTAATCGAAAGAATAATGGCTAGGTGAATCGAGTACCAAAATGATTGTTCGTTGCAGCCCTCAAGCCCACCGCCAATTCTGCAAATAAACATGTTCTTTTTGTTTAAATGGCAAAAGATTTAACCTTTGTTCATCAGGAAAGTCATATTGAAAGCTATTTTGATTTGTTTTTAATTAGAGACTATTTTACAAATCATGATTACATTACTTCTCATCACCCAGCCCCTATAGAGGAGGAGCAGACTTATCATTTCTATTCAATTCAATTTATTTTTGTAACGCCCAAAATCACAACAGTAGTTGCCTCGAGGGGCTACAGTGGAAAACAAAATAAACAATGTTCATAGGGACTTGGAAATGTCCCAGCATCCTGTGTCCTTAGACAGATGTCCCAAGCTCCAATGTCCTTAGACCCTCCTTCTCGCAGGAAAAACTACCAAACCTCTTTGGGAAAAAGTAGAAACCTGTAGGAGTTCCACAGTGAAGGAGGGATCCGACTCCCTCGGACGGACAGGCGGACGCGCCTCAATCTGCACATACACGGTGGAGCAAGACCCACTCAAATTTCTAGCATTCATCTGACACGAACATGAGAGCGTATTTTACATGAGGCATAATCCTGGGCCACAGAAGAGGCCTTGTGTACCGTGTGCACGAGAAGAATGACTGTTTGCCATGTGTAACTGAACACACGTTGGTTTAAAAACAAATTCAACTGTTCTCGCCCTCTAGAAATTACATTCTGTGTTTGTTTTTACATCATCTGATTGTGTTTGACTGTTCGGATTCTAATGTTCGGCCCACACTGCAGCACTTTTGTTTTGTTGTTTTTTCATATTTTCTCTCTTGTATGGGAATGCACGTCGTTCCAGATGCACTTTTCAGACAAACTTCGACTGAACCAGGCCAGTTTTAAAGGAACTCAAATATTTGATGATTAATTTAAATGAATTGTGATGATAATTGTTCTGGGATGATTTTGGGCACATGATATAGTTTTTCAATGCTTTTATGAGTGACGTTATAATGTGATTGTTGTAACATTCCATAGGCAGCAGCTTCATGACCGTTTTCTGTTCTAATGTTTTAATAAATGTAACTGGCTCAAAGATGTGTGCATTTGGATTGGGACGTGGGCTTAAGCCACGGCTGCTGTGGGGCAGACTGACAGAAACATGGCTGCCATTCTCCAACCACCATCATACTAACACAATGACACACGTAAGATTATGGCTGAAATGAATTAGGGCTCTTGGCTTTTTGTCCCTTAATTAAAAGGTGGATTGTGTTTTAGTCGACTGAAATTTGTTTTCATTGGATAATCAGGATTTATATAGACAACAGCAGAAAGTTAGCGAACGATTTGAGAGTGAATCATTTTAATCTACATTTTATAGAAATTACATTGCTTTGCTTTGTGATGTCCTGACCTAGGACATGCCCGCTCTGCCCCTTTAGGTTTACAAGGTATATCCACAGACACAGGGAGAACTATAGAACTCCACACTCACCAACCTGCAAAAGGAGCTTTATTTCATTTGTGTAAAAGAAAAGTTATAAAACACACAAGCAACAAAAACACTCAGATACACTGACAAACAGTTCCAGGAGAAGCAGCGATCCAAAGGCAGAGGCTGAGAGCTGTGATCAGAGGTCCTGGAGCTCCTTTAACCTGAAACACAGAGACCCAGCATCAGCGCCTCCTTAGAGCTATTCTAAAAGAACAAATAGTTTTATAATTATTTATTTAAAGAACAATTGATCAAAATGTATTTTAACCTTACATCGGTGTTTCCTCATTCGTTTCCTCACAGTTGTATTTAAACAGATTCCTGCATGTTTGAGTTAATCCTGTTTTGTCTTGTAACTGAGGCTTTAGTGCTGTTCCTGTTTTCATTCTTGTGTGTGACACGTGGAATTCTAAAATGTCACTTTTCAAAAATAAAAACATGTAAATGACAATTTGCTGCTTGTTACAGTAAAATGTCACAATAATCTGATAAAGCTCAAGAGCATTTGAAAATTGTTCAGGAAAGATCACATTTTGCCTTGTTTATGTGATTTTTTTATTAGCCTAGCTCAATACTTGCTCAAATGAGTATCCACTACTAGTTTTAGTATCGATTAGAATCATATTTCCAATACTTTTGACAACCCTAGAAGTGACAAAAATGTGAATCCTAAATAAAGCCCTTTGCTTCCTTTCCAGCAACAGAGAGTGACCTCTGACCTCTGCCACAGCCAAGGCCGCTGGCGTTGCCAATGCGGTCCATCCTGGCTCCGAAGCAGCCGGAGGAGGAGCGGCGCGCGCTCAGCAGGAGGTCCAGCAGTAGGCTCCTCTGACTGGCCTCGTCCAGCTCTGGGCTCCCTGCAGGCCCCGGCGCTAGGACCCCAGGCTCCTGGTCCTCCTCTGGGGCCCCCGACAGGCTGGTCTCCAGGTGCTGCAGTACAGACTGTGAGGGGACACGTTTCTCTGGTCACTTATGTTCTACTGCTGGGTCCTGACCTGTCGTTCTTATGTTTCACATCAAACCACACAGTGCATACTGATGGTACTGATGGAATATTACATACTTGACACTAGACACTTGACCCGCCTTGCCCAAGGACACAACCACACTATGGAACCGAGGTGGAATATAACTTTCAATCTTCTGAAAGTAAGACAAAACTCTGCACCACTTTATAATAACTACACCTTAATTCACCTTAATTAATCATAAACAAAGACCAAACCAGGCTTTCTTAAAACCAATTGAATTGCTATACAACAGAGCTATAAAAATATGTAATAAAAAACCTCACGTCAGAAACATAATAACTTAAGTTTTGACAACTGAATTCAAATTAGCTTGTTCACATGGTCTTTCTCTGCCACCTCTGAAAGAGTTTATTAAACTCAGATTGTACACTTTATTGCTCCTGTAGGGAAATCTTTCCTTTGCATCTGACCCATCTTTCAATCCCGCTGGGGCATCTTCTCAGGAGCGGTGGGGGCCCATCTCCAGATCTTAGTGCTAGGTCTGGTCAGGACTGTAGCTGGAGGATTTGACCTGGTGTTTTGAGTTGATGGGGGAAAGCGAAGATCCCGGAGGAAACCCACCCAGACACAGGGAGAAACATGCAATCTCCACACAGAAAGGCCCGGTTGTCGAGGGAGTCGCCAGGGCGAATACTGTACTCACTTGAAAAAAACAGCCTTTGAAGATACAATGTTTTGAGAAACTATATAAAATAGTTTCTGACATTGGCATTTTTGAAATGGTTTTATTTGTGTAATATGTAGAAATAGTAATAGAGTTAACATCAACAACAGAGCTTTAAAGTTTACTATTTTATGTTTATTTGATTTCATATTGGACAGTGCACATTAATCAACATGTGTTAGTCCAACATGTAAATGTGCCAGAGTTAGTCATGCAGGATCACTTTCATCTGTTGTCCCGTTGGCAGGTTGATGGAGGCCGAAAACAGGACGTGTAAACAGGCACAAAACACCCCATACACATAAGTATCATGAGGACCAGTGAATTACAATACTTAAGATAAAAGAATAAAACATGATAAAAGTACACACTACACACAAGCAACATAAATTGAAGAGAGACATGACAATACACAAAATAAAACCCCCAAACTCTCCAACAAGACAGGGACGTTAGAGATGTTCAACATGAAACACAAAGGTTAGTTCACGTTATGTTCCCATGTCTGATTCAGGAGCTTCTGGTTAACATTTCTACCAAAGATATGAAATGATGTCATGTTCCTCAGTTCTGTGGGACCAGATTCCATTGTATAATTAAATCAGAATGATGTCAGAATAAATAATTAGGTTATCCTAATTTAATGAATTATATTTGTTCAAAATGTTATAATGATGATTTGAATTGGATGTTTTCACAGTCTGCTTGTGAAGGCTTTCTATGGGCAGTGTGTCTTTGCCTGGGTCCAGCTCGTCAGTTATTTATGGAGGAGAAAATGTTGGCGTTTAGGTACAGTTTTTAGGCCAAATTAATTTAGGTCAAATTATTTCTAATGTGTTTGAAATTCACCAGATTAAATTAAATTTTATTTATTTTTAAATGAAAATTGAGAGCCCATGATAACACCTAAATACTTATACTCTTGTCCATCTACCAAAACTATTGGATCGCTCTCCTTATTTCCAGACTTTGAAAAAACGTTTACATGGTTTTATTAACATTGTGATGTGAACATGAGTTTGACTGACACATTACAGATGATAGCTTCTCAGCACCTGCTGCTTTGTTTTTGCATATTGACTTTTGGATATCGGCTATAGTGTCATCAGTGCATAATTAACATGACGCTGCAGAACATACAGCAAATTGTTTTATTAATAGACTAAATAAATGGGGGCCAAGGGTCGAGCCCTGGGGCACACCTATATGATTATACGTCAAATCATAGAATTTATTCTTGACCCATTGTTTTCTATCTTTTAAGTAAGATTCTTTTGGTGCAAACTTAAATTTTTAAATGTTTTGATAATTGACAGTATCAAAGGCTTTTCTTAGATCAAGGTCGATGGTCTCTGATCACACCCCCCCTTGTCTAGTTTAGTATTGATATTTTCTATAAAATAAATGTTTGTTGTTTCAGTAGAATGAGATTTCGGAATCCAAATTGCATTGGATGCAATGTAAATGGTGGAGAGTTCATATTTATGAATACTATAACTGCTTATCTCCATTTATTCACCCGACTTAAAAATGGGTGCGATCACAGCTGTTTTCCATGCAGCGGGAAACATTCCTTCATTAATTCATCAATTTACAATTTGACTTATAGATGGGATTAATGAGACATTTCAAAACATAATATTGACATTACAGATGTCCTTTCTTTTTGGCGATTTGATAGATGATATGATTGTTTCAATCTTTGATCAAAATTGTCTGTCACATTTTGTATAAATGTGACAAAATAATGATTTAGGGTTATTATTATAATTTAGAGAATGCGATCATACTTGCATTCTCATATACTTTGTCCTCTAATTTCAGTTTTATTTCCTGTAGCAGCTTTATTTCCCTGTTTTATTTTTTTCAGGTTCTGCCAGATCTCCTTAGCATTTCCTTTTCTTTATTTTTTGTTTTCTTTATTAATAGTATTCATGAAAATGGATGTTTTTGTTTTCCTTATCACTTTTGTGACTTTATTTCTTAGAGCAGTGAACAATTGCCTCATAATCTTACTTTTGAGTGCTTTTTGTGCTTTTTTCATAAGAGACCATATATTTAACCAGAGCAGGTTTTGTCTATGGCCTGGCTTACATTTCACTTTCCTCAAGAAACCGTTTATAATAGTTTTGAGTTGTGCCATAAATTAACTGCAGCTATTTTCCAAACAATTTCCAGCAATATGCTGTGTCCAATCCATATCCATGATTGTCTTTTCAAGTAGGGGTAATTGATTTTTAGGAATTTTATATTGATTGATTGGTGCTTTTATTTTAGTTTTACGCTTCCTGTTTTAGAGGATTTGGTGATTCTTGTTAGTCACTCACTAATTGTGGTAATGTGGTATTTTATTTTAAAATAAAATACCACATTACCACATTTACCCAATTACTGTATTTGATAAATATGAATAAATCGAATGTGAATAATACAAAAGAAGTTCATGACATCTACAATATGATTTAAATATAAAACATGCACAAGGTTATTTCTTAGTTGATGAAATGAAATAATAAAACATCTGCAGATTGAACATAGTTTTTGTTTCAAGGGGAAAGTTGTTATGTTGAGAGTGCCAACTGACCAAAAACTAATTTTGCCAGCAGTGTTTCGCCTTCATTAATAATGAACAAATAGTATATAATGTATGATTCAGGCTTAGTAGCTTAATAAAGGGGTTAGATGTACTATGCCTGGCTCATTCTAAATAAACAATTTGTTGATTATGATGTAAGTCTCTGTTTATGTTTTATTAAAACTAATAGTTATTTATGTGTAGCTATTTATCCATCAGTCTTACCTTGAGCTGCTCCAGGTCTGCCACGGCGGCCCCTCGTCCCAGGCTGTGTCCCCGGGCCCCTGGGCACAGCTGACAGATCAGAGGCAGCAGCAGGCCCCACAGGAACACGGTCCTCATGGCGTTCTCCAGGGCCCGCACTCAGGGACCTTTTATACGGCCACTATGCACACACTATCAGGCTGTGCTGGAGTGCATCGTGACAGCGGCCGATAAGCTGAGCTCAGGTGTGTCCACTGTAGAGCTGTGGCTGATGAGTGTCAGGAACCAAGCTGACCTCGCCTCACTCAGCACGCACACACACACACACACACACACCACAGAACACAGACACACACGCGCATACACACAAGAATTTGTTGACACAATGTTTAGTATGAACTTTCCATTACCACAAGACCTACTAGAATCACAGCACATAGTGCTTCTCTGATAGACAATATATTTTCAAACATTCTGGATTTAGCCTAATTAGTGGCCTTTTAATATTCTAAACGATATTAGTGATCATTTACCTATTTTTATGGTCGACAATATTGACCTCAAAACAATTAAGGGCCGCAATTATTTCAGCTGCAGTAGAATAAATACTGAACAGTCAGTATTAGATTTCAAGAATAAAACTGTTAATGAACTGATGTAAATGCACCTTAAACACATTTTTGGATATATTTATTAAAGTCCACACCAAGATCTGTCCAATTAAAAAAAGCAGACACAAATATGCCACAAATACTCCGTGGATAAGAAAAGGATTATTGAACGCCTGCAAAAAGAAAAATATTACAAATAGTTCCTCGAAAACAGAACAATTGTGGCTGAACTGAAATAAACTGACCAGTATTATGAGAAAAGGTGAAAAAGATTACTATACTACTCTACTTAACAATAAAAGAAACAATATACAAGGAATGTGGAGAGTTCAAAATAGAGTTTTTGTCAACAGTTCAAATAGTTCATGCTATCCTGAGTATTTTGTGGAGAACAACAATATATTAAGAGTAAAGAAGAATTGTAGCTGCTTCTAAAGAATTCTTTGTTAAAGTTGGACAGAACTTTTGAGAGGGAGGTCCTGGATACCATAAGAACATGTAGCAATAAGACATCAAGGGATGCAGATGACATAAGTATGAAAACGGACAATTTGATTCAAGAATAGAAAATGTCATTGAAAAACAGGGCCATATTTTGCCCCTGGAGGTAGCGTTAACCTGGGCGTAGCAGAGCTCATTCCATTTTAATTTCAATTTATTTTTGTAACGCCCAAAATAACAACAGTAGTTGCCTCGAGGGGCTACAGTGGAAAACAAAATAAACAATGTTCATAGGGACTTGGAAATGTCCCAGCGTCCTGTGTCCTTAGACAGAAGACTTGAGAATGATCCCACAGCTGTTCCTGTTTGTCCTAGACAGATGTCCCAAGCTCCCCTGTCCTTAGACCCTCCTTCTCGGCCAGGAAAAACTACCAAACCTCTTTGGGAAAAAGTAGAAACCTGTAGGAGTTCCACAGTGAAGGAGAGATCCGACTCCCTCGGACGGACAGGCGGACGCGCCTCAATCTGCAGATACATGGTGGAGCTAGACCCACTCAGGAGGAGAACCAATTATTCGAGGCCGATGAAGAACTGTTCATATGGAGTAGAGACCGTTTCTCCAGGCAGACCGTTTCTCCAGGCAGATGAGGAGCATCTGGATCCACAGGTCATTGATGTGCCTGCTCCACTCCTGTCGTGGGAAGTGGGAGAAAAAAGAAGGAAAAGCGATGAACAAATTGCCAGTGAAATTAAATATTAAATATTGTTTGATAGAAAAGTAGTAGAAAACAGAGGATAGTGCTCAAGCGGCCATACTTCCCCCAGCATAGTTGCTCCTAGGGCAGCATAGCTGAGAACTATAGGTTTTTATTTCTGTTCCTAACTGGCCTGACCATAAGCGATTTCAAAGAGGAACGTTTTAACCCTGGTCTTAAATGAAGAGACTGTGTCGGCCTCTTTAACATGGACAGGAAGCTGATTCCATAACACAGGAGCTTGGTAGCTAAACGCTCTACCTCCTACTGTGCTTTTAGAGACTCTTGGGACCACCAGAAGTCCAGCATTTTAAGAGCGAAGTGCTCTGTTTGGATGATAAGGTACTATAGCCTCTTTGAGGTAGGATGAGGCCAGGTCATTTATGGCTTTGTAAATCAGGAGGAGGATTTTGAATTTCACTCAAAACTCAACAGGGAGCCAGTGAAGAGACTCGAGCACCGGCGTAATGTGCTCTCTTCTTTTAGTTCCTGTTAGTAAACTTGCTGCTGCATTTTGAACCAGTTGAAAGCTTTTGATGGCGCTTTTAGGGCACGCTACAAGCAGGGAGTTACAGTAGTCTAATCTAGATGTTACAAACGCATGGACAAGTTTTTCAGCATCACTTTTAGGCAAGATTTGTTCTGATTTTGGCTATATTACGCAGATGGAAATAGGCTGTTTTACAGGCTTGATTTATGTGTGCTTTGAATGAGAGCTCTTGGTCAAATAAGACTCCAAGGTTTCTTCCAGTGGAGCTGGAGGCTACACTGACGTTGTCCAGTGTGACTATCTGCTCAGATAAAGCATCTCGTAGATGATTAGGCCTAGTACGATGACCTCGGTTTTTTCAGGGGTAAGAAGCAGATAATTAAGTGTCACCAGGTTTTATATCCTTCACACAAGCACCAAGTCTGTCTGCTTGATCGGTCTGATCAGGTTTCATTGATAAATACAGCTGTGTTGTCATCTGCAAAGCAGTGGAAGTTAATGCTATGCTTTCTGATAATGTTACCTAACGGCAGCATATAAAAGAGTAAACAGAATTGGACCGAGAACTGAACCCTGTGGCACACCGTAGGTTACTTTAGAACAGGGTGAGGAGCTCTGGTTTACATTAACAAACTGGTACCTATCCGATAGGTAGGATTTAAACCAGCTGAAGGCGGTCCCTATGACACCTACATCAGATTCTAACCTCTGCAGTAGAATCATTGCGTCACACCTGACAGCGCAGGCCGTGGAATTCTAAACGAGAGGTGTGATTATTTCAAAATATGAGGTGGAGTAAAGCAACTTGAGGGCGTGGTCTGGTGCGTTCTGTGAATGGCCAGAATTGTAACTATTAAACTTCAAAACTAGTGCACTGGAGTCGTGTTACTATCCTCAAATGGAGGAGATAATCATAATAAAACAACCTCCATGGGCATACATAACACAAATTATAAATGATAGAATAATGAATACAATTTAAAAAATTCGCCCACTCATGTAAATATCTCAGCGCCGTTATGGACGGCTCTTAAAGCTCTTTGCTGGGCACCTCCACCTCCGCCGTTGGACACCTGGTACTGCGCAGTCTGAGCCAGATAGACTCATGCTCAGCTCAGAGGAACCTCTATTTGTATCTCAGCTCACCCACGCAGATTGTGGAGAGAGGAGACAGTGTTCTCTGTATTTGAATCTTTAAAATGCTTCATATTTTATTACAATCAGTCACATATTCGCAGAGAAACACTCAAGAACCAAACACTGAGAACTGACCAACAAATGCTGTGAGAACAAAATTACATCATGACGTCATGATGTTCTCACAGCCCGAGGGGCATGAACTAACTTCCCGCTTCTTATGAAGCATGAATTGGCCTTAATTCGGGTCATCGCAGCAGTCTGGAAGTGTGCGCTTCAGGATCACCCGCTCCCGTGGCCCTGCCACTGCCAATCCCCGTTTATGGATCACAAGTCGAGTTTATAAGCAGAGATGTGTGCGCGTTCTTAGTCGGGGCAAACCAGGGAAGAAGGCGAGCTCTCCTCGTTGTACAAAAAGAAATAAAGGTGAATTAAATAAAGAAAAGACGCTCCGAAGCTGCATTTCAACTTACATTTATTTATTTTATTTTAAAATTTTGGGAACAAATTGAAAAACAGGAAATCAAACAGTGTTATTGCTCACTTCTTTCATTGCCTGTACATGAGTCCATAACAAACATCTCCCACAGCTGGTGCCTTTGAACGCCACATTGGTTCAAACACTATCACCATATATGGACTGGCACCATCCCACTCCAGCCTCCAGCGGCCAAGTACAGCCTCTTTACACCAGAGTTAAGGTCAGCAAGGTAGCAAAATAAAGCCCTGGCCCTGCCCCCTGGAAAAGGCTCCTGTTAAAGCCAACTCCGGGGGCAAACTATGGCCCATAATGTTTTATCCGAATGTTAAAATGGGTTTAGGCGTAACAGTTCAACCTCACTCGCCATAATTGATTTAATAGAAGAAATAACTAACTGCATTGACATTTTTTTATTTATTATTGGAATTGTCATTGACTTACAGAAAGCATTCGGCACTATCGCTCACATCGGGAGAAAAGCAACAGTTTGTACAAGTTGATCAATATAAATCGGGGTGTCAAACCATTATGCAAGGGTCAGTATTGGGGCCTACACTTTTCCTATTGTACATTAATGATTTATGTTATAAAGTTTGTACTCTTTGGAGATGACACAAATATAATAACTTCAAGGGAGAATCTGGTGCAACTTTTGGACTTAATAACCCATGAGTTTAAAAAACTACAAAACTGGTTTAATTTAAATAGATTATCACTAAATTTGAAGAAGACAAGACGTATGCTATTTGGAAACCGTAAAACTGACATACCAGTGTGATTGATATTGATGGTTCAATCATTGAAAGAGTCCAACAATGTGTTTGTGGGTATTGTTCTAGATGAAAAAAATTCCTGGCAACCCCATATAAGTTATTTACGTTCAAAAGTCGCTAAATTTGTTGTTGTCATAAAGAGATGTACTCTGTCAGAATACGTTACTATTATTATATCAATCATTCATAATGTCATACTTAAATTACTTTTTAGAAGTCTGGAGAAACTGTTATAAGACAATTGTATTGCCTCTGATTACTCTCCAAGAAAGAGCAATTAGAATTCCCTACAATGATCACACCTTTTTCCCAAGTGATGAAGTAAAATTATATGATTTAATTGATTGCAAAACTGTTCAAATCATGTTTAGGTCATCACAAATCTCTCTTCCGCTCAACATCCAAAAGCTATTTTTAGATAGAATGCTCATCACAAATTCACTCTTAAGAGGTCCATAAACTATATCAACCACGGGTAAGAGCCACTTTAAAATCTATGTGTATTGTGTCTTGTGTTGTTGTATGTTTTATGTTGTTTTATGTTGTAGGTATTGTAAAATACTATTGCTCTAATAATTTATAAATGGATTTGTGGGGGGCTTGGAAAAGCGAAAGCTTCCACCATCCCCCTTTTCAAACCAGGCAGTTTCTTAATTGTAGGAAAAATTTGTCATATTCAGGTTTGAAATACACACACACACACACACACACACACACACACACGTTAAACAGCCAATTCTAAATAAAAATTCTGACTTTCTCTTGCTAATTATTGAATTATCCATGGGTTTCAGTCATATGACATATCACACACGATCACATTCTGTTGCCTCTCCACTGTTAGTCATGAAACAGCCCATACGACTGAAAATGAAAAGGGTTGATACTTGAAGCCAGAAGTTTTGGGCTTTGATCCTTATCTACAGCGGTGAATCGCTGACACTTAAATGCAGAGACAAACTTTTGTGGACATTTCCATCTGCTCCTCATCGTCCACAAGTCTCTCTGCACCGGTGCAAGCCTTCAAAGCTTTCAAGAACACGGACTTTGTGTCTGATCCTAATATATAACACCAGTTGGAAATTAGGCTTGTTAAAACTGTCTGCAGGGCTCACGTTATTTAGCATAGCCACGCAATAATATGTAAATTAGCATGAGCCAGCTGCTAACTACATGAAACAGCTCAGCTTCAGGCTCAAGTGATTTCTGTAAGTCCACTGGTCCCTCCTGACCACAGTAATATATTTCTGGGGTCTTTGGGGCTGTTACAGAAGAGGAATTCTTTGTTTCCAGACTTTTGGTTAGCACAGCCCACAGCCCAACATGCGGCTTTTGTCCTCAAGATGGCAGTAGTAACAAGTGTGTGACGTCACTTCGGAGCCATTCATTGATTGCATAGACCCGTTTCACAAAACTAAGGGGCCAGTTCCGGTTGCCTTAAAACTGTGGAGATGATTACCTTCTATTTCCCATTTATTTTTTATATATAGTAGAATGGCTGTCCAGATTATTTCGACTTTACATTCAAAGTTAGGTTATTCAAGTTATGTTAACAAAATGACAAAAACACTTAATTTTATGAATCGGTTTCCACCGGTGACATATTTACATTGTATATAAGAGTCTTAACATACTGCCAGTAATTATCCATCTATAACTCTGCCATGAGATCTTTTATATTTTTCTTTATTTGAGCAACACTCGGCTAATTCCCACCGAGAATGAATGGAACGCAGTGAAGTTCCGCACTTTTATGGCAACCGGAACTAGCCGGGCCATAAAAGTGTCTATAGGCGTTCAACAATGTGATGTTACGTGAACGCAACCTATTCATAATGAACAAATAATTTATGAAGAATTATTCAGGCTTAGTAACTACTTAATTAAGGGGTTAGGAGTTAGGGTATGAATTACCTAGTTACCAAGCTTGAATCAACTTAGCCCTTTGGAGTCTAAGGGAGGTTTTGTTAAACATCACATCTAAGATACAATCAAGTACTATACATCATTATAATTATTAGTCTCAAGCGACACACTGGTGAGAGGCCTATTAGTTTCGTAAAGCAAAGCATGGCTGTGAAAGTGCACATCCCGTGCATACTAATTAGGAGAGAAAAAAATCAAACATTATTGTTGCAAAATGGGTGAAGTGCGCACAAAGCGCTAAGTTGCTCACTAATGCAACTTTTCGCACTAATGCTCTCCCCAACTCATACACGTCGTGATGCAAAAATAACACTCAGAAATTCCTACATCATGATGTACACTGAGAAAAAGTCAGGAAAATGTACTTAAAATCTTTACATCTTCCAAAGAAGAATCAGGCATATGATATTCCTATGCGAAAACAATGTTTCCCATTTTTAAAAATATCATAAACTATACATTTTTGGAAAAAAAATGTCACGGTGATTATTATTGTTTTTGATTGTGTGTTATTGGCCCTCAATACAATAATAATGTTACATTTTTGCATAACAAATTTAAATGAGTTGCATGAGTTGGGGAACGCATGAATGAGCTACACGCTAAACCAGCGCTTTACATGGGGAGAGCTTCATGTAAAGTGCTTCATGTAAAGTGCTAGTTTAGTGCACACTTCAGGTTTCGCACGTTTGCGATGATCTCTATCTTCTTTCCTTCTACGAGTGCGTCTGGTGGGTGGGTTAGGGTTAGTGTTAAGCCTAACCCTTGTCAGCTTGTGGCGCTTGGGAACTATGTAGAATGTATGTAGAATGGTTTATTTGGGGGTGGCAGGGTGATTTTCATGTATTTGGACACATAGAATTATAGACAATCTGGATTCAAAAGATAAAGTGTGCAAATGTAAACTTTTATTGAACAAAACTTTGTCAAGGTTTACCTTCTGGTGATTGTATGACTCATAAAGTCAACAGAAGATAAACCTTTTCAACATTAATAAATACAATGTCATAATATAAACTGTAAATAAATATAGGAAATAAATAGTATTAAATGAACACTTTTGGTCAGGACATTTGGTTTAGGGATGAGATGTAAGACTTCACGCAGACTTGGCACCTGCAGGAGAGAAAAGAGTCAGGTCAGAGAAAACCGGGTGAGAGTGAGATCAGGGCTAACCCTACGGCCAGAGAGACTCACTATTGCGGCCCACGGTATTGCAGCCCAGAGAGCTCATGGAGCCAATGCGGTCCATACGCCGGCCGAAGCAGCCGGACGGGTTTCGGTTGGAGTTGTTCCGGATGGCTTTGAGGTTCTTGGCCGAGAGGAGCTCACGGATCAGGGCCTCGTCCAGCTCGTCCTGGGGCAGGTCTGTGTCTGCTGGCTCCTCCTCGGACTTGTAAGACCCGGGGACATTGTCAGCCCTGTGTGAGGGCCGGGCATACACCTTCTCTGCCCTCTGTGGTACAAGAACATCCTCCTGTCCCTCCTGCTCCGTGAGGGACTCCAGTCTGTCCAGGAGATCCTGCCACACAACACGGATGAGGTAAGTCAATAACACAATCTTACAATCTAACACTCTTTCACTCTTATTAAAGCACAGTTTGAAAAGTTGAACAAAAAGTTGAAGAAGAAGACAAATTATGCTTTTATTCAGATACTTTGCATTTAACTATAACATGAGCAGATCATCAGTTTACATTCTGTTCATTGTAAACCGCAATATTGATCTAAAACAGTTTAGGATTGGAAACAAGTCCATTGACTTCCTGTTGAAAACCGCAGAACTGATAAGCCTCTTCATAGTGAATTTCAGTGTAAATGATTGAAAAATGAAAGATTATCATTTACATGTTTTAATTTTTGAAAAGTGGCAATGTTCCATTATGCGCATCCCTCAATGTCTCAATTTTTCAAATAATCCCAGGTACAGGGATGTAGGCGGGGATAGGAGGTAAGTGAAAACAGGGCTTTTGTGAAGACAAAACAGGATGAATTCAAACATTCAGGAATCAATTTGAATTCGACTTTGAGTAAACTATTAATGGGGAAACATTGTTGAACCAAGGTTAAACGCTCATTCCACTTGAGTTTGCACAATATGTCTCTTTAAAATGTGTTTGACTATAATAATATATTTTTGGAATCTAACAGCTACAGTCAGCATCATCTGCAGAGTAAGTAAGTAAGACTGACCTGTAGCTCCAGCAGTGGTCTTGTGCCGGTGATGGTGCCCGGGTTGGTGCCGGTGGGGAAGGTGCTGGTGAGGTGTGCCATCAGCAGCGCGCTCACACACAGGCCTGTCACACTCATGATGCTCAGCTGGTCTGCTCCAGGTTTGGCCCTCAGCAGTGCACACAGCTCTTTTATCCAGACGGCGCAGGATGCCAGGAAGCAGAGTGACATTCCTGACACCTGCGGCTGATAACGGCCGCTGTTGGAATCTGTGTTGTCTCTCAGATAGTGTGTTTGTGTGACACTGGGGCTTCCTCCTCTCAGCCTCAGTCACAGGGACTATCGGAGGAAGTGTGGCCCAGTGTCATGAAAGTGTCGGGAACAAGGGCGCTGACGTGGGACATACTCAAGCACATTTTTGTCACATTACGAAGTTCACCTTACCTAAAGAACTCATGCCACTGCTAAGTTAGACCAAATAACAAATAGACTAACAATGGCATTTTCCACAAGAGGCTTTTAGGATGACAAATCAATCAAAAAAAAAATTTATTAGCAAAGATAAGATAATCAATATTAATAATAACAACAACCGACACTCACAATGATCATGTGTGATCCTCTGCCATGATTTCAGACATTTGTTAAAGATGTTTGGCTCAGGTTGCAGTGGGAAGAGAGTTCCACAATCTGGATCCATTGGAGGACTGGACTGTCCAAAGAGGTTCTGGACTTTGGAGCTAGAAAGTCTCCACTGACAGAGGCTCTGAGGATAGGCCAGAGAGCCCTAACTTCAGACAGCCAGACTGGAAAACAGTGGTGACACATGATTTGTCAAATATTTAAAAAACAGTTTCAATTTGCAGAAATGTACTAAAAGATTATGTTTTTGGGTGATATCACAATGGTGACACCTCATGATTTTTACATCAAATACCAAAATTGCGTATAATTACATTTAGTCACTGCCAACATTTGTCTTAAAAATCTCAGTTTCAATCCCAAAACTCCCAAAAATAAGGCGTAGACCACTGATGAATGAACATGGAACACAAGGAACAAGGAAGGTAAAGCTTCGGTAGCTAAACAATCAAAGCTGACGGACTTTAACCTAAGCAGAAAGCAGACTCTCCCACAAGCTAATGAAGCTAATGTGGCTAACATGGCTGAGCCCCTATGGGGCGGATGGAGGAGTGGACATAACAGCTGGCCCTCTATTATTTGATCCTTTATACAATCAAGTTTTGGGTTCAGTGCATCTTTTTGACATAAACCCTTTTGGTTTTTCAGTTCATCTTTTCTTCTATCCCGTTTTTCTTTAGTTCTTGTGGTTGTGTGTTGTATCCGACCAGAGAGCTTGGTAGCATTAGTAAATTAATAAGGGTTAACTCAATTACAACCAACCCACTGGCTCTTTACAACTTTCTTCACTGCATTGGATAGAATACACTACATTGCTCTGCTTTTGTGTCGGCATCTTGTCCTTAGGGTGAACCAGTTTTTGTCTTAACGTGTTCCTGGTTTGTAATAAACAGGGACTTTGTGTTGTCTAAAAATTCTTTGCAATTTTTTGGACAGTTCCGAGACATAAGGGATAGAGACACCCTTTCTTCTTGGTTCTGTTTCCCTTTTGTCCCTTTTGTCCTGCTTTTTGGTTCTCTTCACTTTGTTCAGAGCCAAATTCGGGTATCCACAGGCTGAGAGAGCATTCCGGACGTGTGTTTCCTCTTTGTGATTGCCTCGAGGGGCTACAGTGGAAAAAACAGAATAAAAACAGAATAAACAGTGTTCATAGGGACTTGGTAATGTCGCATCCTGTGTCCTTTGACAGATGTCCCAAGCTCCCCTGTCCTTAGACCCTACTTCTCAGCCTGGAAATACTACCAAACCTCTTTGGGAAAAAGTAGAAACCTGTAGGAGTTCCACAGTGAAGGAGAGATCCGACTCCCTCGGACGGACAGGAGGACACGCCTCAATTTGCAGATAGACGGTGGAGCAAGACCCACTCAGGAGGAGAACCAATTCTTCAAGGCCGATGAAGAACCGTTCATATGGAGTAGAGACCGTTTCTCCAGGCAGACCGTTTCTCTGGACAGACATCACTTTGGACATTCGTAAATTGGAAAGGATCACATTCGGAATTAATCTGAAAATTTGCCAATTTGACAAACTATGGACTAATTGCCACGTTTTCTTTGGGTTCTATTTTGCTTTAACTCACACTTGGCTCTGCGCTGCTCTAGTAACTCCCTCTCTGATTGGTCAGCACGATCACTTACCTACGTAACTTCCGGGCCACAGTGTACGAGAGCTGAAGACTGACTAACGACATGTGCCAATGAGCAGCTGCCATTGACTTGAATGGACCTCCATCTCTGGTCCTGAGGGTTATTTGGTGCAATAGCACTCCTCTAGTGCTCCGTGACAAGAAGCACTAGTTCCGTTTGCAAAATCGAGCAAGAAAAAAGCCCTTGTACAAACAAAAGTAACACACTTCTCAACGGGTATATGTGATGTGTATTCATTAATTGTCGCAGCAAGTGACGTTTGGGAACTTAAAACGCTGGCTACCCATGTCCACACTCAAACACAATACCGGAGTTTACCAAAAGCACCGTTTTAAAAGACATACCGTATTTTCCGGACTTATAGCCGCTCCCCTATATAAGCCGCATTTGCTCTATTTTTAAAAAAACGATAATAAAACAATACATAGGCCGCACCTTTTGTATAGGCCGCAGAACTCTTTCCTTGACTTTTGGCATCAATGAGCTCGTCCGCTGTCCCCCTCCAGCGTCTCACCGTACATTCATTGATGTTAGCTTGCGTGCAGCCGCGCGTTTCCTAGCAAGATCGATGGCCTTCAGCTTAAAACTTGCTTCGTACGAACTTTTTGTTTGGGTTCCATAATGATGCGGCAAGAATTTGAAAAATATTTATAGTTGGTAATTTGTCGTCCGTGTTCTATTTGCTAGCTGAATAAAAAAGCAACATCTGCTTCTTTGCTTAACTTTTCTGTAGTTTTGATTCTAATTCCGGTTAGTAGTTCGCCCCTAGCGGTGAAAGAAAAAAACCACAGAAAAGCCGCAGCCTCTAAATAAGCCGCATGGCTCAAAACATCTGACAAAAGTAGCGGCTTATAGCCCGCAAAATACGGTAATCCAGTGAGAGGTTGTGTGGATGACAAGTCAAATCGTAAAAAATATATGCGTTTTATCAGACGTGTGTACATGGCCTAAAACTGCTCGAGGTAAATCATTCCAAGAAGGGGAACCCTCAAGTGCTACAGGAAGTTATAAAGATAAGAGGATAAATGAATGATCTGACCTTACAGGAAAAAGTTAAGAAACTGCTCTTTACTGAAACAAAGATATTATGAGAGTGGATAAAAATGTTCTAAATTATTAGCCTGGAAACTGAAAACAACAAACTGAAAGAAACATTTTTAAAATATGAGACAGGCAGAGTAATTTAATTTTAACCAAACAAGACCAAATTAAATTTTCTTTTGATTCCTTTAACAAAAGTGTTTCCCTAAAATTTCAGAAGATAAAGAAGCGGAAATAAATTATTTCCTGGACACTTTCAATTTGTCCGTTATGACCGAAGAGCAAAATAAAAAACTAGGAGCTGAAATATTAGTGTTGGAAATATGGGGTGAAATCAAGACACTAAAAAACAATAAATCTCCGGGTAGTGACAGGTTCACCTCAGAGTGGTATAAAGCTTTAAAAGATACTCTTACTCCTTTGCTTTTATCAACTTTTAACTGGACACTTGAAAAAGCTCTGATTCCTCAGAGTTGGAAAGAAACCATCATAGCACTAATACCTAATGAAGGGAAGGACCGACTTGACTTTGCTCCATTTCTAATCTGAATGTGGATTATCGTATCGTACTTCAGTTATGTCCAAAAGAATGGAACAAATACTCCCACATTTTTATCACAATGATCAGACAGGATTTATTAACAAACAAAAAACACAAAAGAACACAAGACGCTCTTTATTTGAATGGACAATGCACAGAGACATTAAGCTTGTAAAAACAAAGATATTTCGCACCACATTGTAGCTAAGTAACTGATTTCCATCTGCAGTCCCTGATTTACAAAATGTATAAAAAAACAGCAAAATGAAGCTGTAATAATTTGTTTGGACGCTGCGAAAGCTTTTGACTCTTTCAGCTGGCCGTCTTTACTTAAAGTGCTGAACACATTTCAAATAGGCTTAATAATATAAAACATTGGGGTACATAGTTTTTTTTGAGCATGTGTTTTTCATCTTCAAAAGTCACCAAAAGAACAGCTGGGAACAAAAAAACATGCCTCAGTTGTCTCTTTTCTTATTCCTTACAAATGTGGCAAAGGTTTTCTTGATATTGACGAACCTCGTATGGAATATCCTAACCGAAGAACACTTGTTCGCCTTTGGACTGGAGGTCTTCAAGACATGATGGTTAAGGAACCTCGTTCTCGTGGTTTATCAGCTGTTTGTTTGGCTCAGGCAATTTGGTCTTTCTATTGTAATGAAGGGGGACTGCAGTCCCGGAAACAAGCTCTGGTATCACCTTCTCGAAAAAGCCTTCAGTGCTCCTTTCAGTAACTCATCTAATGTCTGAAATATGCTGTGCATGCTCCGCCTCCTCCCCCCGCCTTCAGCTCCATTATGTCGAGCCGAGCTCTGTTGTGCCCTGCTCAGAGCTCTCAATGATGCCGTGGGGGGGCCACCTGTTGTAAAGTTATTTCCTCCTCCACTTAGCAGCAGGGGGAGCTGCTCTGGGCTTGTTAGCCATGCTAGTCTTGTTAGCTTGTAAGATGGTCTGTTTTCCACTGAAGTTATGGTTACTTTGAATTTCAGTAGCTGACATTTCAGCATCACATTTTCAACCATGACAGGTAAATTGAGAGTATCCAGAATTTTTTTTAATTTATTTTTCTTTGTGAAAAGTTTTTTGTAGAAGGATTCAAGCAATGATTGGATTTGGCCTTGTTTGGTTAAAATTATATTATTCTGCCTGTCTCGTATTTTGAAAATTGTTCTTTCTGCCTGTTGTTTTCAAAGCTTCCAAGCTAAACATTTTGAGAATTTGAACCACTTATATAAAATTTTTGTTTGGTGAAGAGCATTTTATAAAATGATTCCTTGTGAGGTCAGGTCATTAATTTCACCTCTTATCATTTTAATTTCCTGTAGCATTCGAGGGTTCTTGTTTTTGACGTGTTTAGCTTCCTAAAGCTTTTATTTGTTCTGTTCTTTGGCTGAGGCGAAAGCAATCACTCTGCCCCTCAAAACGGCTATAGCTGTATCCCAAAGAATGGGTGGAGACATTTCACCAGTCGTTTTCTTTAACATGTCAATGTCATTTCACTATTTTTTATTTTATTTTTTATATTTTATTCACACAAGATGACAATGAGAGGAAAATGAGAGGACAATGTGAGGGGGCAATGAGAGAGGGAAATGAGTGTACAAAGTCAGGGGACAATGAAAGGACAATGAAAAGACAATGACAGAGGGCAATGAGAGAATGAAAAGAGGGGACGATGAGAGAGGACAATCAGAGGACAACGAGAGAACAATGAGAGGACAAAGAGCTGACAAAGAGAGGACAATGATAGGACAATGAGGGGAAACATGAGAGAACAAAGAGGACAATGAGAGAGGACAAAGAGAGGACAATGAGAAGGGCAAAGAGAGGACAGTGAGAGGACAGTGAGAGGACAGTGAAAGGCCTGGGACCACATTCCACTGTCTTCTATGTCAAATATTTTCTCCATCTTCAACTTAGTCAACTCAAGATCCAAGTACTTCTTATAAATACTATCAAACTATTATCTATGTACTGTCAAAGCTAGAGGAAGTATTGACTCTTTACTTTACTAATAATCTTTTATTTATTTAATTATTAGAGTGGTGCAGAACACCTGTCCATATCGTCAGAACATCATTTTATTTCCATTTATTTACTTCTTTTCCCTCAAATCTGAGAAACTATTGGCTAATTTTAAGATCTGCATCAGCACTTTCAAAAGACCAAACAAGAGAATTATGCAAAATATGTTTTACTTACATAACACATACAAACAATATGAGGAAACCAGAATAAATAAATACAAAAACATAATTTATTTCTATAGCTCATGTGCTAAAACTGTAACATCCTTTACGTCTTGTCTCTCCAGTCAGGGCAAGGGTCCCAAGGACTCCACTTGCTCGTGTCAGGGTCCTCTGTCGAGAAAAGTTCAGGATTAACTCACACGTGCCATTTTCACTCTGACACCCTTCATGCATCACTCTGCTGACATATTTTATTGTTCATTTGGAAGTCAAATAGTGGAGATATATGTAATCAATCCACATTATAGTTTTAATTAATGATTTTATTTGGTTGATTCTTCCCTAAACATTCTACATGCAGCAATAAAAAACAAAATAAAAAATAAAAATGAAAATATGCCATTTGGGTTCAAAGATAGGACTTTATAACAAACTCTGAGTTGTTTTTGTTTACATTTTGCTTTATTTTGGTCAATCATGTGCCGTATGAAATGGTTGGTTTATGAATAATTCACTGACATTTTAAACACCTGATGCAAAAGTTTACAAATGAAGAATTAGAATTGTTGTACATTATACTCTTTATCTAGCAGTGTTTTTAAAAACAAAGAATTTTAGTCCAATAAATACATTATTCCAGCTCTTCTTGAGCAAACCCTTTAATTATAATGCTATTAATGTTCAAGATCTTGTGATCAAGATCAAACAACTTCCCCCTTTTTGGGCGAATTTAAATAAATCTACATAACCCTAACCCATAGTTTATTCAAAATGATTCAGGCTCAGTAACTACTTAATTAATACCCTAACAACTAATGCTTTGTTTAAGTAGTTACTAAGCATGAATAATGCTTAATAAACCATTTGTTCATTATGAATTAAGTCTTTATTCATGTTTTATTAAGGCTAACTAAGGTGTAGTTATTATTAAGTGGAGCCAAAGGTGGTCATACATTTATTTTAGGTGAACGTTGAATTTGTCTTTTTGTTTTTGTGTATGTGCAGTATGAGTGCACAAAGGGCTGTACCTGCCTCTTTGGCCCTCAGGAACCCTGTTTGTCCCTCAACAGCCCAGTCCGCTGAAGGATCCGATGCGCTCGAGCCGAACCCCGAAGCAGCTGCGCAGGTTGCCCTTCTTGTTGCGCCTCCACGAGCGTTTGGAGGTCCTCACCAGGTCTTTGAGCAGCCGACCCAGGGCGTTCTCTTTGTCTGCAAGGGCTGAGTTACTGGGGTCCTCCTCTTCTTCCTCCTCCTCCTCCTCCTCCTCCTCCCAGGGGCCTTCCTCTGGAGCCCCATACACAGCTTTGAGCATGTCTCCGTCAGTGCCCAGCAGCCCCTGGATTGGCAGCAGCTCTTCCTGCAGCAGCTGCTTCAAACTCTGCACACGATCAGAAAGTCACAAGAACATTCATATGTTTTTTAATTACAGCTTTGCCATTATCGTTCCTCCCACCCATCAGAACTCAAGAGTGGAGATTACTTTCCAGATGAACATTGTGTAAAATAATAAAGCTTGTCTTGGATGGCCAGACTAAAGATCTGTACCTCTCTGAATCCTTGCTGCACTGCTGTTGACCTTAAATAAATTAATTGTGTCACATTTTTACATTTTATTACTTCATTTTGAATTAACACACACACCCCACACGCACACAAACACATACATGCACGCACACACACATGCACACGCACGCACACACACTAACACATACACACACATAGATACATATAAATTAATTTAAAATCCAAAGCCATTGCTCTGGAATCAATATGAAATAATTACATAGAAAAAGAACATTTATTTAAGGTAAACTATTAATTCTTTATCACCTCTGTCTTCAGGTCCTCCTAATTGAGTCAATGCGAATACAAAAAACTCGTACGTTTTGAGATATCAAATAGAAGCATTTTCTAGCCAGTGTAACGTTTTCATATATAAATGAGTCAGTTTATGTGAGAAACCCGGTGGTCTCGACCCGGTGGTCGAGTGGTTAAGGCACAGCACATGTATGCCAGGCTCCAAGTGCCCCAACTCCGACATTTACTGCACATCCTCCCTTCTTGCTCATCCCCGATTTCAAACTGTACTTTCCTGACAATAAAGCCTATGGGCCACAAAATCTTCTTTCAAAAAAGAAAATGGCCAAAATTGCACATATTTGGGACATATAAATCTATTATATATTTGATTTCTTGTTTTATTTTGCTGACGTAATCGATTTTTTTAAAAAGGAAAAAAAGAAAGAAAAAAACACAGAAGGGATTTTGAATATATTTTGTACTGAAAATTCGACTGAAAATTGGCAGGAAAAATTCGAATTAGAATTGAACAAATCCTTCACCATAATCCATCAAAATCTTGTTAAATCCAAGATTGTAAAGTTTGGTGTGTGTTGGTTACTACTTCAAGAGTGGATTTTTATGTCACATATGTGAACAAGCATTGTCAGAAAACAGTTTTACAATGTCCCATATCAATATATGGATGTTAGTGGATTTAAATAATTAATGAAACAGATTTAAGCGAAGTAAAATGTAAAATGGTCTATGTTGACAGAGCAAATTGACCAAAAAGAAACAAAAACTGAAAAAGAGTTGGGCGTTTAGAATCTGACCTGTGTGTGTGCAGGTCTGGCGGAGGCGGGCTGCAGCAGGAGCAGTGCAGACAGCGAGCAGACGACCAGGAGCAGGTCCATGATGATGACAGGAGAGTGCGGCAGGAACCAGTGAGCCGGAGCAGACAGGTGCTGCCTTTATACCCACCTGCCCCTCTGACATCACAGCTCAGTGCTTAACGACGTGTGACGGGCAGCTAATGAGCGCCGCCGGCCCCCGCACAGGCCAAAGACACAAACGCACACACAAACGCACCCACACACAGAGTCAGTGTGCGTCCTCTTCAGTGTTTCACAGGCCTTTAGGTTAAATGCAAGGAATATCTAGTACGGCTCGTTAAAATATATGGTCACTAAACCCAGAACAAAACAAGGACTAGAACAGGACAAAATCAAGTCTATAGCTGGACAAAAATGGGCTCAAACCAGGACCAAAGTGTGAACGTACTCTTGATTCCCGTCCTTTGACTTATTGCTTACTGTATATACTGACATAAACTGATATAAACTGATTGTGAAATGATTCAAAGATGGCACCACAGATGAGATGTTTTGGTGCGCTTTGTTTTGTCTGTTTTTGTGCGTAAATAGTGTGTCAGCATGCTCTTACAGCCGTGAAGAGCTCTTAACCTGATCGGCTGCAGACTTCCATCTCTGCAGGACCTGTACGTCTCCAGGGCTCTGGGACGAGCAGGTCGGATCACAGCTGACCCTTCTCACCCTGGACATGGTCTATTTCAACCACTCCCCTCAGGCAGGAGGCAACGGTCCATCCGGGACTAGAACCTCCCGCCACAAGAATAGTTTTTTCCCTCTGCTGTCGGACTCATGAACACTTCAAAACACCTGTCACTTTAACAACTATTCAAACCAATAACTATTCATTTTACTGTTCACTTTTTGCACTATTACGACCATCTGAAAGTTTTGTGTGCATACTGAAACCAAGTTTTATTTTTGATTTTATTAGTAAATTATACATTTATGCATGCCTTTTTGGATTTCATATACTTAGCTATTGTTATTAATAATTGTTGTATGTTGCACCTTAAACGCCGAAACAAGTTCCTATGTTTGTGAATTTTGTTCACTGACAATAACAATAAACCTTTTTCTGATTCTAATTCTGAACCACTTGATAATTAAATTTATTTTATTTACTTGAATGCATTTATATTATATATATTGTTTCAAAATAATTTAGCTTAAACAATAATAAACTCTTGGGTAGATGCAATTTGTTTACCTCATTAACACATAATCATAACTGCAACTTAATGAATAAAGCATGAACAAAGATGTTGTGAACAAATAGTTTATTAAGAATGATTCAGGCTTTGTATCTACTTCATTAGAAGGTTAGGAGTATAATGAGATGAGCTGATAATGAGCTTGTAGCCGATGCGATGCATACAAAGTCTATATCGCCAGTGCTAATTTTCAACTCCCGTCCCTGTTTTGGCTTTTCTACACTTTTTACAGATATAAAATACATTCAAATACATTTTCATTTTATAAAAAACATCAGTGGCAAATTTACACAACTATACAGCTAATTCTTTCACCTCACTCATGCACTTACAGGTGGGTACAGCACTTATGCCTGGAGGTGAACATGTTTACTTCAGAGATGCACTTTATTTCAGTGGGTAATGAATTTCACAGTTTACAGCTCTGATAGGAGAAGGATGATTGTCCACTGTGGGATTTTACAGTTTTGGTTTGTCTCTCTGCTGCTGTTTAGTCTCTGTATAAATGTGCTGAGTGGTTCAGGGGCCAAGTTATTAATACATTTGAAAGTTACTGAAGCTTTCAAACTGAATAAATATATTTTAAGGATGTGACAGTGATAAAAGCGGATTAGGTTTTCTATCCATAATTTTGATTGCCTGGTTGCTACTTTCTAAACCTGAATCATTTGATTTGTTCATTTGTTCATGTTTTACAAGGCTAATTAAGGTTGTAGTTATTATAAAGTGTTACCAGTTTATTTCTAGCTGTGAATAGAAGAAAATCATTAGAGCTGAGCTGGGAGTGAGGCGCTCTACTGCGCTGTGACAGTTTGTTAGCCTGGCTACAGTGCTGAAAATAAATCAAGTATATTGTTGCTTTTATCAAATTTGAATAGTATCTGGTTTGGGCCTTACGCAGAGCCTGCTTATAGGACAGTAGGCAGATCTTCCATGCTTTTAGGGATTCCTCCGTATGGGAGCGACGAAATGGTCTTTCTAATTTTCTAACTCTTTGTTTATGTGAACGCAGTTCTTCATTGTACCATGGGGAGGAACGTTTTGGCCTAATGACCTTCTGCTTTAGCGGAGCTGCAACATCAAGAGCGGACTTCAGAGAGTTCATGGTCAAGTCGACAAATTGATCACTTACACTGGGAATAAGGCCGTTCTCAGCAGGATCACATGACATGTCGCTGAATATTGGCTCTATTATTTCTTTGAACTTTGAGATAGATTTTTTCCGATATTGTCCTTTTCATTATGACTTTATTTTGTGGGGTTGGATAATCTTTAAGAACAAACTGAAAGGTAATTAGGAAATGTCTGAAAGATCTGACAGTATAGGGTTTTGAGGGAAGACAATGAGGTCACTAATCTCTATTCCATATGTTAGAACAAGATCTAGAGTGTGCTTTTGACTGTGAGTTGGTTTATTTACATTTTGAAACCAATGCTATCTAACAGGGCGTTGAAGGCATTACTGAGACAACCGCTACTTTCATTAACATGATTGGCGAATTCTTCTTGACTACAACAATCTTTTTTCAGTCCAACACAACATTTTAAATGAAGCCAGAGAACTTGGTTAAAAACTCTGAATCGGGGTGCTGCCCGGTGGTCTAGTGGTTGAGACACAGCACACGTATGCCCGGCTCCTAGTGCGGCCGGCCGGCCGGTGCTGTGGGTTCAGGTCCCTGCTACGACAGTTTGCTGCATGTCCGCCCTTCTCTCTCATCCCCTATTTCATCTTTCCTGTCTAATAAAGCCTACAGGCCAAATATAAAACAACACCAAAAAACTCTGAATAGAGGGCGATCGCTTTTTGGATTCTCCAATTTGGATGAAAGTGATTGATAGCATGAGGCTTTCAAATGTAGACTTGAGTGTGAGATCACTGCCACACCACCACCTCGGCCTGTGCTCCTGGTGGTCTGAAAGTTAACATGAGTGGGTGGGGTGGACTCATTTAGTCTGACATAATCATCTTGTTGAAGCCCTGTTTCCGTTAGAGCTAGAAGATCTATGTTACAATCACTAATTAATTCATTAACTAAAAGCGATTTGTAGGAAACTAACCTAATGTTTAGCAGTCCACATTTTACATGCTTATTTATTTGTTTATTTGTATCATTTCAGTGCTATTTGTAGTAAATTATTTGGTCTGACGCCTGAAATAGCTTTTTGGAGATTTGACTTTTTGGCATTATTTGTACGAGGGGCACACTGAGTCTCTATCTGCCTTGAATCTGAACACTTAATTTGTGACAGACTCAAGGCAAATAGATTCTCATCCCTGGGTGGTCACTTTAGACGACTAAGGCTATCTGTCAAATTCCGAACTAAAAAGGGATGTACCCTCAGAAGGCGGATGGATGCCCTCCCTGCGGATGAGCCCGGGCTTTCCCCAAAATGCACTCCAGTTGTTAACAAAAACTACATTGTTTTGTGAGCACCAACTGAATAACCAGCTGTTGAACGCTGAAAAGCGCCTGTAGAGCTTTGCATTGATCCGATTGGGCAGGGGACCAGAAAATATTACGGTCTCTGACCACTTTGTCTATTCACAAACCGCACCTACTTGTAATTTGAGCACCACTGATTGTCTGCGCGGGGCATTGTTACATTCGTGAATTGTGATTCACGGTAAAGTGGTAAGATGTTGTGTCTCCTTGAGGCCCCGGGCCAGCAGTCTGACATGAGGGCCCTCCACAGTTGAGGCAGGACAAAGGTCAATGTGCTGACGACCTCTACCTCCGCACTGAGAGGCTAATGGCTCACTTAACCCCAACCACAGGGAGCAAGGCCCTTGGAACACTCCACTGAGGGGCTATTTGCATATTTCATGGAAAGGTTTGAAAGATTTGCAGTTGATGTTTTAAAGATTCCGTTTGTTTGTCTTTTTATTTGATCGGTGCATGTTGATGAACATACATGAAATACAAGCTGTAAACACGTTCCATCTGTTGTCACGCATTCACAACACACTCTCTTTCATACACCATCATACTATTGTACATGTTTTTAGTGGTAGGGGAAACCGGATTACATGGAGGAAACCTATGCAGACACAGGGAGAACGGGGAGTTGACAGTACCAAATTCCAGGAACGTTAACACTTGAAGATGAGTTCCTTTGTACCCATAGGTTTGGTTTGCAGCTATTTTCTGGTTTGGCATCAACATATATGTGACAATCACTGGACGGATACATAATCAAACACTCAGACATTCATGTTCACTTGCAACCCGATCTCATCAGAGCTCGAAGCTAAGATAACCTGGTTAGTACCGCTAGAATACCAGGTGAACAGGTAGAGCATAGTGTCATTGTGTTCTTGGGCAAGACACTTCACCCACGTTGGGAAATGAGCCCATGACTACAATCCTCTGTTTACAACCATCATCATGCATGTTTATTAACAAGCACTGTCCCCACCAAATAAACTAATAATAATTATTTAAAAAAAAAAATACATTTAAGGGATCACTTTATGATAACTACACCTTCATTTGTCTTTACAAAGCATGAATGAAGATAAGCATGATTCGGGTTTAGACTAGGGTTAGGAATTAGGGTAAAGGTATTTGTTAAGTAAACCTAAACCTGAATTATTCTTGATAAACTATTTGTTCAGAAGAATTAAGTCTTTGTTCATGCTTTATTAAGGCAGAAATAAGTGTAGTTATTATAAAATGTTACAGATAAACTAAATGAAATTACTCCCGATAATGGTACTGAGATAGCCCAAACTATAAAGCTAATGTCCCATATAAACCCATCAGTAACACTAGAAAGGTTCCTTGCTATGGAGCAAGCAGAAATAACTTCAGTCTTTATGTCCTCTAAAATGTCAAATTGTATCTTAGACCCGATTCTAAACTAACTCCTCAAAGACACTCTCCCCCTAATTATAGATTTTATACTTAATACAAAAAATAGCTCTTTATGCATTTGCATAAATCACTACTGAAAAATCCTAATCCTGACTGGGCTGGGATGGGCCTATCGTTCACTTATTCATTTTCTTCATCTTAAAGCCACAAACCAGGAGGGTGGAGATCCTGAACAGGGAGAAAAGATGGTTTGAAAGAGGAGTTAAGGAGGCAATCTTTGTTAAAAAAGTGAACCCTTCCTTAAATCGTAATGGAGGTTTAAGATTCAACCTTCCAGTTGTTTATAATGGTCTGCTGAAACCCTGGAGACACCCGAGGCATTCGGATGCTAATTAAGGTGCTCAGGAAAGAGTGAGCCAAGTCAGTGAACAATAGGCCCATCCCATTTGGTTTTGATGGGCCATTATCAGGAGGTCCCGCCCTGTGGGCAGGTCTTTCACAGAGTAGGATATAAACCTGAGTTCTCAGACTTGTTTCACAGATTGAGAATGACTCTTGGATGAGAGTCGCAACGTTTTGTTTTTCTAAAACAGAGTCCAGATGACTACAACTGAATCTTTTTCTACAATAGATTAGACTATAACTCTCTGTTTGCAACTGAGGGCGGCAGTAGCTCAGTGGTAGAGTGCTCGTCTTCTGATCCGAAGGTTGGCAGTAACATCCTGGTAGAGCGGTCAGATCCACTGGCCCACAGGTTGCCTCATGTGAATACTGTTGTTGTGTCCTTGGGCAAGACACCCCCAGTGTTTGTGTACACTGGTGTGTGAATGGGTGACTGGTTCCTTGATGTAAAGCGCTTTGAGTGCCTTGAAGGTAGAAAAGCGCTATATAAATGCAACCATTTAATTACCATTTAACTATAAAAAGTTTTCAATGGGTCAAAATGCAGCAGCAAGATTACAAACAGGAACTAAAAGAAGAGAGCACATTACGCCGGTGCTCAAGTCTCCTGTTGAGTTTAGAATCAAATTCAAAATCCTCCTCCTGACTTACAAAGCCATAAATGACCTGGCCTCATCCTACCTCAAAGAGGCTATAGTACCTTATCATCCAAACAGAGCACTTCGCTCTCAAAAAATGCTGGACTTCTGGTGGTCCCAAGAGTCTCTAAAAGCACAGTAGGAGGTAGAGCGTTGAGGTCCCAAGCTCCTGTGTTCTGGAATCAGCTCCTGTCCATGTTAAAGAGGCTGACACGGTCTCTAATTTTAAAGACTACGCTTGGAACATTCCTCTTTGAAATAGCCAGGCGTTGCCAGGAATGGAAACAAAAATCTGCAGCTTCTTAGCCGCCCCATCTCACGACCCTGAACTGCTGAACCTCTGGATGATAGTCTGTCCTGTTTAATATAAACAGTTATAAACAGGACATCAGGAGGTTCTGAGTTATCAGACTAGATCCACAGATTCAGAATGACTCTTGGATGAGAGTCGAAATGTCAAAAAATAACAGTGTCCTAAGTCTGGATGCTGAAAAAGCTTTTAATTCTGTTAGCTAGCCGTATTTATTTAAAGTGCTAAACAAATTTCAAATCGACGATTTAATTACAAAAAACTATTGGGGCTCTTTACGATGGTCCCACATCAAGAATTAAAATCAATGGTCATCTGACAGGTCCACTGACTCTGGAAAGGGGGGTGAGGCAGGGCTGCGCCTTGTCCCCCGTCCTGTTTGCTTTGTATTTGGAACCTTTGGCCTAATTTATTAGACAATCAAAAACAATTCACGGTGTTACAATCGGTGGGACGGAACATAAAATTGCCTGCTGCAGATGATGTTCTATTGTATTTGACCAAACCAGAAATTTCCATGCCCAATGTGATGCATTTTCTTAATAAAATTGGTCCAATGTCTGGATACAAATTAAATGTACAAAAAACTGAAAAATCTTTCATTCTGGCGCCCCCTTCTGACCTTTAAAAAGAGTTACCCATTTAAATGGAAAATGGAATCTCTTATAGATATTTAGATATTTAGGTGTGGTCCTCCATAGAGACATAACAACAATGATGGAGAAAAATGATACCCCTCTTTTTACTAATATAAAAAAAGATCTTGAAAAATGGAACCTTATCCCCTACTTAAGTCTAAGTCAAAGGATTGAAACTATAAAAATGAATGTTTTGCCCAGGTTTCTCTGTCTGTTCCAGACTACAGAAAAAACCTGTATCCGATTCAAAACCTTACAATTATTAAAAGAAAAATGAGGCTGGGGGTTGCCTTGTTTGAAAAATTACTTTATTTCAGCTCAGATCAGAGCTGTACTGGTGTGACCCAGAATACAAAGCTCAATGGAAGAATATTGAGATTGGTGTTGTGTCGGGGGTGCAGGCCTTTCTGGCGGATGACAAACAGTTGAGTCATGTGGGAGTCTTATTTGAAGAGCTTTGATGAGTTGAAAGAATCCTTTGGCTTAGAGAAACAGCACTTTTTTTTTTAGGTATTTACAAATAAGGAGTTATTATAATCAAGAAATCAAAAAGAATGATGACCATTATAGCCCTTTGACTAAAATATTTATGAAATCTTATAAATCTGAATTTTCAAGGGGATTAAATTTCTAAATGTAGTCCAGATGACTACAACTGATTCATTTTAATAGTTTCTATCCTTTGTCTTAGATTTAAATATAGAATAAGGTTCAATTTTTCAAGGTTTTTCTTTATAGAAGAAAAAAGAGGGGTATAGATTTTCCCCAAAAATATTTTCTATGCAGAACCAGACCTGGATATTGGCGGGATTCTGTTTGGGCATTTAAATGGATTGTTTTTTCAAAAAGTCAAGAGGGGTTGCTAATAAGAAAGAACAAAGAGTTTTTTATACATTCAATTTGTATCCGGACATAAGGCCGAAATTATCAAAGCAATACATCACATGTCAAAAACAATCCAAATCAGAATCAGAAGGGGGTATCAATGAACAAAATTCACAAACATAAGAACTTGTCTCTGCATTAAGGTGCAACATAAAACACTGATCAATAATAAAAACAACATATATTCAATCAAAAATTAATAGAACAATTTTAATTTCTAATCTGAGTAGTAGACATAATCTAGCAAGCAATTTTATGTTCCAGCCCATAAATTGTAATACCATGGATTGTTTCTGATTGTCCAAAAAGTTTGGGCCAATGGTTCCAAGTACAGAGCAAACAGGAGGGGGGGACCAAGCACAACCCTGCCCCACCCCTCTTTCCTGGATCTGCCAAGTGAACATTAACTTTAATTCTTGAGGTTGGACGGTCATAAAGCCCCAATATTTGCATTATTAAATCATCTATTGGAAATTTGCACACCATTTTAAATAAATAAAGCCAGCTAACAGAGTCAAAAGCTTTCTCAGCCTCCACACTTATCTATTTAATTTTATTGATTGATTTACTTCAGGGACAGTGCATATTTATTTCTGTAAATATGCTAGAATTAGCCAAAAGGCTGTTTTTCATCTCTAGTCCCATGGCAGCTGTTACAGTTAGCCTAACACATGGAATAAAAAACAAGAAAGGATTTTACATTAGAAATAAAAACACTATTTACATTATAAGACACAGACACAGACACCAATCATCCAGGTACAGACAACAGACACATAAATGAGCAGATACACACCTAATGAAAAAAACAAGCAGGTGTAGTTAGTGTTGCCAGATCTGGTTTGCAATGAGCCATTGTTTTGAAGGTGTGATAAAAGTTTGCATTTCTGATAGTTGTTGGTGTGAGGTTCCAATCAGAGGCAATGCGGACAGAAAAAGCAGCTTGACTGAAGGTACTTTTCCTGAAGGGGAAGTCCCCTGCAGTCCCCTCTCGCAGCTGTTGTTTTTGTATATGGTTTGTTATGTGTAAAGATCATCTTATGTTGTCTTGCATTTGTCGTTTGGTAATAAATCCAGACTGATCATTATGAATTAGACTTGGGAGTATTTGTTCCATTCTTTTGGACATAATTAAGGTGTACTGTATGTATGATCAGAAACGAGATTGGTCTATATGAGGCACAGTCAAGACGATCCTTCCCCTCTTTAGGTACCAGATATGATGGCTTCCTTCAAACTCGGAGGGGAGTTTTTTAAGCGCCCAGTTAAAAGTTGACAAGAGCAAGGGAGTGAATGTGTTTTTTAAAGCTTTATACCACTCTGAGGTGAACCGGTCAACCTGAGCTTTATTGTTCTTCAGTCTTTTAACTGCACTTTGAATTTCAGTAACAGTTATTTCAGCTCTTAATTTTTTGTTATTCTCTTCTGTCATGAGAAGTGACAATGTCAATGTGTGTCTTGAAAATAATACATTTCTTCTTCATTGTTTTGTTACATTTAGGTGAAAATCATTTTGTAAAAGGATTCAAGTGATGTTTGTATTTGGTCTTGTTTGGTTAAAACTACATTATTCTGGCTGTCTCGTGTTTTGCATTTTCTCTGCCTGTTGTTTTCTTAGCATCCAAGAAAGCTATTTAGAGAATTTGAGCGACTTTCATAAATCTTTGCTTGGTGAAGAGCAGCGTTCCTGTTCCTGTAGCATTTGAGGGTTCTTGTTTTATGGATGTTTAGCTTCCGACTGCTTTACTTTGTTCTGTAAATCTTTTAGTTTTTCTTGCCTTTGTTAGCCCTTCAAAATGGCCTTTGCTGCATCTCAGAGAATGGGTGGAGAAATGTGTGTTTTTCTCAACAGAAGTCTCAATGTCATTTGACTTTGTTTTTATGAGGGTCATTGTGTAGACTAGCATTTAAACTCCAAAGTGTGTTTTGTTTCTGTTCCAGATCTACATTTATGTAAATAGGGGCATGATCACTTAGATCTACTGTACTATGTCTGCCTCTGAAATGTTTGACCGGTCTTAAAAAATATTATTCTGGTATAAATCTTATGCGGATTGGAAAACTGTGGGGCAGTGTTGTTTTCATTGACTAAAAATGTCATAATAAATGAATGAAGTAATCCTGATGACCAGAGCATTAAAAAAAACTCAACGTCCAAGGACATGTAGATGTAACATAAAGAAAATTGTCTCAAAGAAGAAACAGACAAGTATATGTGCAAGTACAAAAAAAGTATTATTGTAACACGTGTATGAAGAAATGTCTAATGTAAAAATGATTTGAATTTAGAATATAGATTTGAGTAGACTTGATTTTACACTAAATGTGAAGTTAAATGAGAACATATTATTAAACCAATCTGAACTAGTCCAGCTTACTCCACACAAGTATACTCAGTGAATAAGTCATTTATTGACGTAGTGTGGTTCTGAATGTTTTCTCGAAGCTTTCGATATCTTTGTACCCACACACTCACACACACACACATGCACGCACGCACACACACACACACGGATCTGTTCTGGTCCCCTTATTGTTGCTTCAGTGTGGAGCTACGCCTGATCAGTGCTGACAGCCCTTATTATAATATAAAGTGAGCTGCTAAGTGCATCTTTGACTGACTCTCTCCTCCCCTCCATTAGACCTCATCATCTCCACAACAGGACCACCACACCAGCAGACGTCACCCACCTTCAAGCCTAAAGTGCACCGGTTCAGACCCTATTTTGTAATTTGACTTAGTTTTGTTTTAGGAGTGGTTTAGTTCTTGTTTCTGGTTTGGTCCTTGTCTATATCTTAATTGCGCTTGATCTAAGATCAACTCCAAGTTTCAGACCAGTTCGTTTCAGAGCATTTTGGAACGCTTCTTTTAATGATGAAGTGCATTTGCATGTTCAGGGCCTGGCTCTGGGTCCAGAGGCCGAGCTCTGCTATGTGAAAAAGTACTTTTTAATCATCAAGCTGATCTCAATAATTCACAAAAAGACATTTAACTATTCCGATATGAGTTGGGGCTAAAGCGTAAACAGGAAACTACTTCCTGTTCATCAAGTTTTTTCTGCATTTATTTCACTTCTCTTCCCCTTTTTATGCATTTTAACGACTATTTTTGTAATGCAGATACAAGCAGTAGAGAAAATTAAATACATTATGGCCCGTAAATATAATGTTTTCAGTCTTGAGGATGTCTTCTCTGCTGTTTGCAGATTATGTTGTCCTCATGGTTCCATCAAACCTGGACCTGCAACATGCACTGGGACGGTTTAAGCCAAGTGTGAAGCGACTTAGATGAAAATCAGCACCTCCAAATCCTATCGATTGGCTCGGTGCAGTGTCTTCAGTGACGTGGTTGCTGTATCGGACTGTTGTGGTGAAGAAGAAGCTAAGTCGAAATACAAATCTCTCAATTTACTAGAAGAAAATGGATGGGTGGCAGTAACTTCACCATTGATGCAAGCAGGTGACAGACTCTCCACCAGAAAAGTTACATAGTGCATCTTTATGTCCTGGTTAAATCTCGGTGTAGTCATGGATGACCAAAAATAAAGCCTTATTTGTATTTTGCTCGATACAAATGTAGTCTTTATTCACTCCATACTCATACATACACATAAACAGTCATGCAAGTGAATGAAGTGTGCCTAAGGACACCAGCATGAGCTGGTGGTCGGAGCTAAGAGTGTCGACATATTCATCCGCCACATTGTCGCTGTTAGTTTCACGGCGACACAGAGGACTCAAGAGATCATCACGAATCATTGATCTCTCCTGTCTGAAAAGTCCCAGTTAATTTATGACTCCAAATAAAAACACTGTGTGACGTCTTGTGCCTTCTGACCACAGTGAAGCAGAGACAACAGGCGTGTGGCAGCACTTTGGAGCTGACTCATCCTGTTTTTACAAAACCTCAGAAAACCATTTTTTAAAGGACAGGGGATTGGTTAATCTGATCTGAGCAAATCAACAATTTTGGAAAGTCCTACGAGGCCACTGATGTTGTGATTTTGGGCATTACAAAAATAAATGTAATTGATTTAGATTGATCTATATCAACAAAAGTGCTCATGGGCAGGTGGAGGAAAAAAGCTTAAATCATTATGAGATTATGCAAGTGGTTTACATAAGTAAATATAAGAAAACATTTTAGTCGTCATATTGTTCTCAATCAACAATCTTGAACCACTGCACCGCCAGCAAGCACTATTTTGAAAATGGTCTTGAATCTTTTTGTTGACATACATTTTAGATACAAAAAGTACAATACTAAAATACTACATATCTTATGTAGTATTTGAGTAAACTATAGATTTTACAAAAATATGGTGTATCTTGTGAAGTCCAGATTGTAAAGTTTGGTGTGTGTAGGTGCTACTTTTTGTTTTTAAATTATATTTTTAGCATTTTTTTTAAATTTCAAACGCTGCACACGCAGTACAGAGAGCAAAACAAATCAAAAACAGGACATTCATTAAATATAAAAAAAAATTATGACACTAAAAAGTCCTATTTAGTCCAGAGTCTCTCAAAAAGGTTATCTTTCAAATGAAGTCCTAAAGTATGTTGGTGTAATCCCTCATTCGTCAAGGAGTGTTCCATTGTAGAAAAAGATTCTGTTGTAGTCATCTGGACTCTGTTTTAGAAAAAACTATTTTTTTCTAAAACAGGTTCCACTGGACTTAATGACTACAGGCCTGTGGCGCTGATGTCTGTAGTCATGAAGTCATTTGAATGCCTGGTCTTGCCCCACCTCAAGTCCTTCACCCCCTCCCTGCTGGACCCCCTGCAGTTCGCCTACAGAGCCAACAGGTCTGCGTTCAACACCATCCTCCCTGCTCTGCTCCAGGACACGCTCTCCCAGCTCAACGTGCCCGACTCCACCTGCAGGTGGATCACTGACTTCCTGATGGATCTGAGGCAAGTGCGTGCGGCTGGGGAAGAATGTCTCAGACACTCGGACTATCAGCACAGGAGCTCCACAGGGCTGTGTACTTTCTCCTCTGCTCTTCTCCCTGTACACAAACTGCTGCACCTCCAGCCACAACTCCATAAAACTGATCAAGTTTGCGGACGACACCACTCTCATCGGGCTCATCTCGGACGGGGATGAGTCTGTCTACAGGAGGGTGGATCGGCTGGTGTCCTGGTGCAGCGGTAACAACCTGGAGTTCAACACACAGAAGACAGTGGAGATGATCGTGGACTTCAGGAAAGTCACAGCCCCCCAGCCCCCCTTGTCATGACAGACTCCCCATCACCACTGTGGACTCCTTCCGCTTCCTGGGCACCACCATCACCCAGGACCTCAAGTGGGAGCCCTCCATCAGCTCCCTCATCAAGAAGGCCCAGCAGAGGATGTACTTCCTGCGGGAACTGAGGAAAGCCAAGCTGCCAGCGCAGATGATGGTGCAGTTCTACACGGCCATCATTGAGTCCATCCTCACCTCCTCCATAACCTTGTGGTACGATGCCAGGACCTGTACGTCTCCAGTGCTCTGGGACGAGCAGTCGGATCACAGCTGACCCTTCTCACCCTGGACATAGGTCTATTTGAACCACTCCCCTCAGGCAGGAGGCTACCTAGGTCCATTCCGGACCAGAACCTCCCGCCACAAGAATAGTTTCTTTCCCTCTGCTGTTGGACTCATGAACACTTCAAAACACCTGTCACTTTAACTGCAACTATTCAACCACTCACTGCACTGTCACTTTCTGTACTCAAAACTGTAAATCTAACTGTAACTCTTGTGTACAGAGTAATGCCTATTTAAAATTTTATTTTATAGTCATTTTTAAATTGTTTCTTAATTCATGCCCTTTTTGATTGAATATATGTTATTTTATTATTGCTCGGTGTTTTATGTTGCACCTTAAGGCCGAGACAAGTGTGAATTTTGTTCATTGACAATGGCAATAAACTCTTTCTGATTCTGATCTGATTCTGATTCTGAGATGACTACAACTGAATCTTTTTCTACAAAGTCCTAAAGTAGTTTATGTCGTAAAGTAGTAAAGTAATTTATGTCCAGTCCTTGATTGTCGGTGCAGTTTGGGTTATACATTTTTTTGTGAGGGCCATCTTTCCTGCGACCAGGAGTATGTGCCATAGGTATCCATTCACTGTGTCCATGGCCGGGGTTTTGAGGCCCAAATTCATAATTCTGAAGTCAAGTGGGATGGTGATGTCAAAGAGCTTTATTGATCTCTGCCCAATATTTCCAGGCAACGGGACAGTCCCTGTGGTTTGCCTCCTGGCTGCCACAGTTTGGCCAACAGTTTGCATTCCCGTGTGAGTAATGAGCACTTTGACAAAGTGTTATGAAAAAACTTGACAAATTTTTCCAACAAATTTTTCCAACATAATTCCGTCCAAACATGTGATTTTGTGGTCCTCCATTGGGATGTACACACACTTTCCCATTCTTCATCCATGGAATTTGGATGGATTCAGAAGTTGTTATTTCAGCACCTAATTTTTTGTTTTGCTCTTCAGTAATCGCAGGTAAATTGAGAGTGTCCAAAAATGATTGTATTTCTTCTTCTTTGTTTCCTGATATTTTGGTGAATAGTTTTTTGTAAAAGGATTGTAATTTGGTCTTGTTTGGTTAGAAATATGTTTTTCTGCCAATCCTGTATTTAAAAATGTTTTCTTGTTGTTTTCTCACCACTTTCATAGTATTTTTGTTTGGTGAAGAGCATTTTTAAATTATTTCCTGTTAGGCCAGGTCATTAATCTCATCCCTTGTCTTTTTATTTCCTGTAGCATTTGAGCATCCTTGTTTTTGGCATGTTTGTTATGTAAATCCTTAAATTTGTTCTGCCTTTGTTTCTTTTTGGCCGAGGTGACAGCAATTACCCTCAATACTGCCTATGCTGCATTCAAGAGGATGGTTGGAGAAACTTCGTAGGTGCTACTTTTAAGAGAGAAAAATGCATTTGGAGAAAACAGCCTTTGAAGAGACAATATCCCATTTAAATGTATAGATGTACATGTTGATTAAAAACCTTCTAGGTGTAGATTGGACTGATGTTTCCAGGAAAAAAATATATTTAAAAAAGTGTGTCTTGCCTTAAATGATACTGAAACATTTGTGAATGAACACACAACTCCAATGAGAGTGCGTTCTCCATCTCCTCCTGACATTACGGATCGTTTAATTTGCAATTGCGTTTTCATTACGTCTGACCTTCATCCAGTTCCAACCACAGCTCACTTATTTCCACAAATCATTGACCGCTGGGCCCAGAATAGTCCTCAAAACGTGTAGGCGTGTGACAGATGCGGGTGACTGGTTTTGAGCAGAGTCAGAACAAGTGCACCCTGAGGCTCTTCTGAGTACTGCTTTTTTAGTAATGCACCAGAGAGTAGCAGCAGCAGCAGGAGGAGGAGCAGGAGGAGGAGCAGGAGGAAAGGGTGCAGCCTGGTCCAGGAGATGAACAGCAGTCAAAAGCACTTAGAAGATAGTGACTGTAGAGCACTGTTTGGACTGCTTTTGCCTTACTCCTGCTTTGACTTCTGCCTTCTAAATGGCATGCTCTTCCCTGCTGCTCTAACTATTCTGAAATCTTCTCCCCTCTCCTGCTCCTTTCTCCTCCTCCACTCCTACTCCTTTCCTATCTCCTGTTCCTCTCCTTTCACAAGTTCCTCTCCCGTTCCTCTCCTTTCTCCTGCTCTTCTATTTTCTCAAGCTCCTCTCTTTTCACATGCTCATCTTCTCTCACCTGCTCTTCTCTTTTCTCCTGCTCCTCTCTTTTTACCTACAGGAGTAGGTGTTCCTCCCCTTTCTCCTGTTCCTCTTCTTTCACCTGCTCCTCTCTTTTCTTCTGCTCCTTTCTTTTCTCCTGTTCCTCTAATTTATGCTTAACTCCTGTCTCCGCCACCTCTCCTTTCACCTTTCTCCTGTTCCTCTCTTTTACCCGGTTCCTCTTCTTTCACCTGTTCCTCTCCTGTTCCTATTCTGTTCCTCTCCTGTTCTTCTCCTTTCTCCTGCCCTGGACTGCTCCCTGCAAGTTACATCATGTGATCCTCTTGTTGCCCTGGCTGTGGTAATGTTGCTCCTCTATTGTCGGCATTAGTAAGATACGGCTATTTCGGTGCAGACGTGTCCATGCATATGTCAGTCACATATGTTTAGCATGAGCCTGGACTATTTAAAAGTGTACTTTTCAGACGTGGAAATGCTGGGCTCATTCACACAGGGCAGGGACAAAAATGGCTTGCTCATACCACCATCACACACTGCATGTAATTCTCTAGAGTAGCTTATTGGTGTGTGGACTGAATAATAGACCAAGGTGATACAGCCTAATATTTCTATCATGATATAAAAGAGAAATATTATAATATAAAGATATAAGAATACATTAGCCGATATAACTCATAAAACACAAAATAGTTGACATGTCGGGAACATTTAGAATATTTGTATTACCATGATTGTAGCTGTGGGTCAGAATCAGAATCAGAAAAGGCTTATTACAATTGTCAATGGACAAAATTCACAAACATAGGAACTTGCTTTGGTGATTCAGTGCAACATACAACGATGAACAATAATAAAAACAACATATATGAAATCAAAAGGGACATGCACTAAAGAAAAACAATTTAAATTTACTATAGGATCAAATAAAAATAGACTTACTATGTACTGCCGAGTTGTACCTGAGCAGTGACAGGCTTAAAGTCTTTGTGATTTTATGTCTTTGTGTTCACCACAGAACACAACATGAGTAATAATGAAAGTTACCCTGCTGCATCATAAAAAGCTCTTTATTGAGGCTGCAGGTGGTGCCCATATCCACACTGTTAGAAATAATGTGTAAAATGTGTACTTTAAAGGGTACAATAGTTCATCGCTTGAGCAGTATCCTCAATGGTACACCGACTGTACCCGTAATAGAGGGTACAATTTTCCACCTTTAAAGTGGCATATTTGTACCAATGAAAAGCAGTTAAACATTTTCTATTCTCTTCCATTTATTTAACTTTGGCAAAAAATTATACTAAAACAGTTACCAACATAGACTTTCCTTATGTACGTCTTCCCTCTGCTGTAGATTCCAACAATCCATAGTCCTCGTTGTGGTTTTCTGTGTTCACTCCTGTTCCCTGGCCCAGATTGGGGCTGGGCACCGTTACACGGTTCCAAGTCGGAACCGACCAAAATGATCTGGGAAATACTGTATGGACCCAAAAAAATTGTTTGTTTGGTGCCAACTTTCGGCTCCTTGGCTTTACACACCTGAGTCAATGAGCGACCACAGCACAAACAAATCATGCACAAATGAATAGCGCAAACAATATGTTTTGTCATCGTTATGTCATGTTCAGACAAATCACAGTGCATCACCATAGCTGTAAACAGAAGAGCTGAAGAAACAAAGGGTCCAGAGTTGTTCCTATCCACAAGTTAATACAGTCTTCAGTGCTGAACCTTGTGACACAGGTCTCTGTGTTGGGCTTCATAATAAATCCACATACAGTCACAGTCTGCAAACTGATACAATTCATAATGATCGTGCTTGGGCTAGGTCAGAGCATAATCTCAAAGTAGGCCTATGTGGTGTAGACAAAATCCAGCATGGAGCGCCTCTGCGTAAAGATGTGGCCCGAGTCCAGGCAAAACAAAAATATCCAGTTTTCGCCATAATCTCGCTCTCAACACTGGCCAACAGGTTGGCAGTGCGATCGCAGCTGCTTCCTTGATGTAAATCGCTTTGAGGGCCTAGAAGCTGGAAAAGTATTGAGACCACTGACCATTGATCCTCCTCCTTCGCCACTGTGACGTGATATATATATATATATATATATATATATATATATATACACTGACTGAAACTGGTACTTTTCTGGTGAAGGCAGCCTTCCAGTACAAATCTCCCAGTTGCTTTCCAAAGTATGAACAGGCAAAATGTTGCTATGCATTATTAATGACAGTAAGTCCACTCTAAGTAATGAAAAAAAATACATTAACTTGTTAACAAATTTAATAAATCTTTAATTTTGCTCTATAACTCCAAGTGTTCTCAGTGTACTTTAATGAGAATGTGAATTGTCTAATATAGAGGACTTCAAGTTCAGAAAACTTAACTGGGGAGGGAGACTCTGGTTAAACCCTGGGTCTGTGAACATCTGTGAACAGTCTGGACTGGAGCAAATGTTGCTCCTCAGACAGTTACCGTATAAATCGGATTCAGCAATAAAGTTAACTCCAAAACTCTGCATTAATAATATTTCAGGCTTAAACCCCATTTTTGGCCAAGAACCACTTGAAAAAAAAAAAAATTTCTTACCTGAGCCTCTGTCAGGAGCCAGTCAATCTTCTCTTTCAATATGTGTGACAGGAGAAATATATAGTGTATATATATATATATGTATATGTGGTGCTATGTTTTATGTTGTAATGAGTTTGACTTTGCTGTGCGTGCTGCCGTGCGTGTGTGTCAGCTGCATTGGTATTGGCCTGCACTTTCCTTCATTCATTCTTCGGCATTTTGCTCCGTAAATATGTGAGAGATTGTAATCAAATGAACAAAATGTTGTCACTTGTCACCAGCATAACAAGGCTGTGAAAAAAAATATACACCCCTTTTTTCCTCTATCAAGAAAGACCTTGAAAAATGGAACCTTATTCCATATCTCAGTGTAAGACAAAGGATTGAAACTATTAAAATGAGTGTCTTGCCCAGCTTTCTCAGACACTGCCAATTTCCATCCCCAAGCGACTGTTTGATGAGTGGAATTAAATCATCTCTAGATTTATATGGCATTGTAAAAGACCTCTAATCCTATTCAACTACCAAAAGAAAAGATGGTTGGGGCCTTCCTTGCTTGACAAGTGTTGCTGTACTGGTGTGACCCGGAGTACGAATGGAAATGGAAAACATTGCCTTACTGGCAGATGGCAAACATCATTTGGAGGAATTAGAGAATCCCTGGGTAAAGTCCGCGCTCACGACATCAGAATCAGAATCAGAAAGAGTTTATTGCCATTGTCAATGAACAAAATTCACAAACATAGGAACTTGTCTCGGCATTAAGGTGCAACATAAAACACTGAGCAAAAATAAAACATCATATATTCAATCAAAAAGGGCATGCATTAAGAAACAATTTAAAAATGACTATAAAATAACAATAAAAATAGGCATTTCTATGTACACAAGAGTTACAGTTAGATTTACAGTTTGAGTGCAGAAAGTGACAGTGCAGTGAGTGGTTGAATATTTGCAGTTAAAGTGACAGGTGTTTTGAGTGAAGTGCAGTGAGTGGTTGAATATTTGCAGTTAAAGTGACAGGTGTTTTGAAGTGTTCATGAGTCCAACAGCAGAGGGAAAGAAACTATTCTTGTGGCGGGAGGTTCTGGTCCGGATGGACTGTGGACATGGAACAAGCTAATAAAAACAGATAAATTATAAAACTGGTTGGCTTATGACCAAAGATTTAAGACAAACAGCATCGACATGAGATTTAAGATAACAAAACAAAAGGCTTAAGAATTTTTTCCCAGATTGTAAAAGAAAATCAAATGAAACACCCAGTCACCCTTCCCCCGGGGTGGCCATACCCTTTTTTTTGACAGTGCGTGATACTAGGAGCTGGTCACATATATTCAGCCACTGCGGCATGCTCGGCTACCACCTGTCCACCAGCCTGTTAAGCCTCTGTCTTCAGCCTCATTAGAGCATTTGTGTCCAGAGGTGTGGACAGCCAACAGCACTCTGCTCCTCTGGGACTCTGAGGCCTGCTCTGAGGGAAAGAGAGCGCTTACTTTTTATGTGCTTTGACAAAGCACAGGGAACAAACTGTTTTTCATAAAGTATAGCATAGCTCCTAGTCAGAGGAGCCCTCAGTCCCCTGCTCATGTAAAAGAGATACCCTAACCCTGTGACATCACATAAGAAAACTGAGCTCACTGTGTTGAAGATAAAAGCAGTCCAACATCCTTAAAAATTAGCTGCAGGGTTTCTGAGTACAATTTATTATAATTAGGTGGGAGACATGGAAAAAATAGGCTATTTGTGGCCAGAGCTGCCCTAAGGCCTCCTGTGCAGCTGGGACTAGACCATGAACAAAACAGGGACCAATTTGTGACAGTTCAGAGAGATCGATGCACTAAGGCTAACAAACTATCACAGCGCAATGGAACCCTCAATCTTAGCTACTCTCAGCTCTGATGATTTTCTTCTATTTTTTAACAGTAAAATCACAACAATTAGAGATAAACAAAATTAAATTACTTCCACTATTAGCCCTGAACAAGCCCAAGTTGTAATATTATTCCAATATAAATCCATCAGTAACAATACAAAGGTTCACTGCTGTTGATCAAGCAGAGATAACGTCAGCCATTATGTCGTCTAAAATGTCAACTTGTATTCTAGACCCGATTCCAAGCAGACTCCTCAAAGACATTCCCCTAATTATAGATTCTATTGTTAATATAATAAATACCTAATTAGAAAGCAGTTGCTGTATCTTCCACAGTCCTACAAACATGACTCCGTCTGTCCTTTACAAAAACTTACCGATTTAAATGGAAAACAGAATCGAAAGGACCTCAACCCAGCTAAGATGCAAAGTATTTATTGACATACGAGAAACATGAAAAACATGAATGTACAGAAATGGATGCCGTTTTAGGGATTCTGGCAATGAGGGCTGTAGGCTCCCAGGCCCCAATAGCCCAACTGCTGCACGTCCAGCCACGACTTCGTAAAATTGATCAAGTTTGCGGAAAACACCACCCTCATCGGGCTCATCTCGGACGGGGATGAGTCTGTCTACAGGAGGGAGGTGGACCGGCTGGTGTCCTGGTATTGCAAAGCCACCTAATCCTATGTTAAAACATTAACAAACCTGGAGTTCAACGCCCAGAAGACAGTGGAGATGATCGTGGACTTCAGGAAAGTCACAGCCCCCCAACACCCCCTCACCTTGACAGACTCCCCCATCACCACCATGGACTCCTTCCGCTCCTCCGGCACCACCATCACCCAGGACCTCAAGTGGGAGCCCTCCATCAGCTCCCTCATCAGGAGATGTACTTCCTGCGGCAACTGAGGAAAGCCAAGCTGCCAGTGCAGATGATTGGTTGGTGAGTTTCACACGGCCATCATTGAGTCCATCCTCACCTCCTCCATCAACCGTGTGTGTACGCTGGAGCCACAGCCAGGGACAAACAGAGACCTACAGCGCATTGTGCCTCTGCTGCTGAGGTGATCGGCTGCAGACTTCCACTCTGCAGAACCTGTGCAATCTCCAGGACTCTGTGACGTGCAGGTCGGATCACAGCCGACCCTTCTCACCCTGGACACAGACCATTTGAGCCACTCCTCTCAGGAGGAGGCAAGGGTCCATCCGGACCAGAACCTCCCGCCACAAGAACAGTTTCTTGTTTGATCAATGCATTACTAATCTGGACAACTACTCTACTAAATATATAAAAAAACAAATGGGAAAGAGGAGGTAATGTTGTTTTGACGGATGAGGAGTGGGAATGAGTGTGTACATCCCAGTGGACAGTGGAGGACCACAAAATTACATGTCTGGAGGAGGGAATATAGTTGGAAAACCGTGTCAGATTTTTCATAAACACCATGTCAAAGTGCCCATTATTTACAGGGAAATGCAATCTGTTGGAAAAATTGTTGTGGCAGCCAAAAGGCAAACCACTATCACGTGTTTTGGGACTGTCCTGTTGCCAAAAATATTGGACAGAAGTTAACAAGGCCTCAAGAACTGTCTTGCTAGATGAAACCCCCCCCCCCCCCCCCCCCCCCCCCCACCCCCCCCCCCCCCCCCCCCCCCTCCTCCTGAGTAGTTCTGGCTCCCCAGTCTATCTGCAAATTGAAGCGTATCAGCCTTTCCGTCTGTGGGAGTAAAATCTTTCCTTCACTGCGGTTTTCTTGTACTCTTCGGGTTGCACTCTTCTACATGTACATGTCAGTATAATGTGCTCACATTATGGTCCTGACAGCTGTCCATCAGCACCGTTGACCGTATACATAACGATGAGCCCAGAGATGTCCACTCACCTGAAGGTTGTGCACTCCCATCAGATCACACTACTGAAGACACTTCTTTGCCTCCATACAAAGGACAAATGTTATTTCATTACAACATAAGTGAATGTCTGACATTGTCAATGTGATATTACACATTTACTCTGTAGCATATTAGAGAATGTGGGTTTTCTATCATAACTGAGCATTAATGAGTGTAATAATGAGGCCGTGACCGAATACTTCCGCTTGTTATGAAGCAGTCTTTCTTTGGATTTCTTCACACATTAACCGTCACACAGAACTCGAAAGCAGAGTGAGTCACGCAGAAAGCATGCTGTTGTTGTGCATGAACACGCACGTACACACGCACAACCTTGTGACAGCTTTATTATCCGGACTGGAACATGACAGCCATTTCCCTAATGACCTCACCGCTCTGCAGTGTCTGAACCCATGCTCTGCACCTCCGACAAGTGAGTGTGGCTGACGGACCGAGCGTGTGTGTGTGTGTGCGTACGCAGTGCGCACAGAGCACAGGGCTGCAGCTGGAGCCAATAAATGATAGGTTATTTATTTATAAGGAAAGCCCCTTGAGATGTAGCGTCTCGTTTGCGAGGGGGTCCTTGGCATAGTAAAATACAATTTAAAAAAACTACAAATAGAGAAAACAGAGAAAAAAATAGGGTGTATCAACACACAACATGAGAGCATTCATACTAATCTACAAACCACACAACTCTCAAAGTTCAGCAACCTCATAGTGCCATTTAGCCTTCAGTAAATAAGTGGCATAGAAATAAAAACCACATATCCAATTACTATGAGATTTTTTTGTGCAAAACAAGCATGGTATTTGTAGGTGTTGAAGAAGTGCAGCCTTAAATAGATGGAGAGATGTAATAAATCGGATTGAGGAGGGCAAATTGTCATTTGGGGCTTTAAATGTAAATGCCGATTTCCTTTTTTAGTGAAGGAACTTTAAATAATTGTTTGGTGTTTTTCTAGATAATATGTGGATCTAATTTGATTCAAGAACGGTTTTAGATAAAGTGGAAACTTTAAGTAATAACATTTGAACACAAATTGGAGAAAATGTAATTGCCTTCTGGCTGCGAGTGAAAGCCAGTTCAGTGAAGTATACATTTGACAATGGTGCAGTCTATAGAGACATCTTAATACAGATATTAAATTATACTATTATTTGCACTAATGACGCAGGCCTAAAAATGAGCCTGTGTAATGTAGGCTTTGTGCTGCACCATAAGAGGAATATTTCTATCTGAGCACCTGCAGCACAAAACTATCAGAAGAAACAAGTTTTTTAAAGAGTATTATTAAAGGTGCACTATGCAACTCTTCTGGTGGAGGGCACAGTTCAGGGGCCTCATCTACTAAACTTTCTTTCGCACTCTGCATAGGCTGCCCTCTGCACCATACATGGTATTTATAAAAGTTCCACTAGGGACAGAACTTTTTTTATCCATGCATAAACCCTCCTGTAAACCCTGAAAGTCTGGAAACACGGGGAGAAGACGACACTAGTGGACAAGTGCAGAAATGTAGAGAGTTTGAGGAAGTGTTTGATGCAAGAAATTGTCAGCAAATGCATTTTATAAAATAATTTCATTGATATTTCTTTATAGTTTAAAAACAACATTAGCTTATTTTTGCCAGCATTGAGGACTAGTTTAACTGAAGAAGTGAAGGTTGGACAGTTACATAATCTTTCTGTAGGGTCTCAATGGCCTGAGCAAGACATGATCCATAGCAGTATATAACTGCCATCAGAATAAAAACGCATGTAAGCGTCAGAGATATTTTGACCCAAATCATTGTCAAAATAGAAGGGGCCCAGAAACTGAGCCATGTGGCACCCCCTTGTGGACATCCACAAAATCAGAACAAAGACCCTCATATTTAATTCATTGCGTCCTGTCAGTCAGATCATTTGAGAACCATGTGACTGCACGCTCTGACAATCCTGAGCAAAGATGTTGTTTGAAACAACATGGTCGACGGCATCAAAAACTTTTGACAGATCTATAAAAAGTGAAGCATAGCACTGTTTCTTATCAAGTGCCACAATAATATCATATACCTCCTTCATAGTAGCAGTGATAGTACTGTGCTTGATTGAAATTTGAAACAAGAGATTCCAGAATATTTGATAAAACACATACATTTGATATTGGCCAAAAATTAGACAGAACTGCTGGAACTGCTGTTTTCCAAACTAATGGAATATCTTTGGTATTGATTGAAAGATTAAAAATAATTTTAAGTGGCTCTGCTACAAAATTCAATTCAGTAAAATTTATTTTTGTAATGCCCAAAATCACAACAGCAGTTGCCTCGAGGGGCTACTGTGGAAAAAACAGAATAAAAACAGAATAAACAGTGTTCGTAGGGACTTGGTAGCATTCCATGTCCTTAGACAGATGTCCCAAGCTCCCCTGTCCTTAGGCCCTCCTTCTCAGCCAGGAAATACTACCAAACCTCGGTAGGTTTCCAACCACGGACAGGCGCACGCGCCTCAATTTGCAGATAGCTGAACTCACTCAAGAGGAGAATTCTTCGAGGCTGATAAAGAACCGTTCATATGGAGTAGAGACCGTTTCTCCAGGCAGATGAGGAGCATCTGGATCCACAGGTCATCGATGTGCCTGCTCCCCTCCCGTCGGGGAAGTGGGAGGAGAAGAAGAAGGAAAAGCAATTAACAAATTGCAAGTAAATTAAATATTAAATATCGTTTGATAGAAAAGTAGTAAGAAGCAGAGGATAGTGCTCAAGCTGCCATACTTCCCCCAGCATAGTTGCTCCTAGGGCAACATAGTGGTCATTTTTCCTGGCCGAGAAGGAGGGTCTAAGGACAGGGGAGCTTGAGACATCTGTCTAAGGATACAGGACGCTGGGACATTTCCAAGTCCCTATGAACATTGTTTATTTTGTTTTCCACTGTAGCCCCTCGAGGCAACTACTGTTGTGATTTTGGGCGTTACAAAAATAAATTGAATTGAATTGAATTGAGCATAGCTGGGAACTATAGGTTTTTATTTCTGTTCCTAACTGGCCTGACCATAAGCGATTTCAAAGAGGAATGTTTTAAACCTGGTCTTAAATGAAGAGACTGTGTCGGCCTCTTTAACATGGACAGGAGCTGATTCCATAACACAGGAGCTTGGTAGCTAAACGCTCTACCTCCTACTGTGCTTTTAGAGACTCTTGGGACCACCAGAACAAGTCCAGCATTTTGAGAGCGAAGTGCTCTGTTTGGATGATAAGGTACTATAGCCTCTTTGAGGTAGGATGGGGCCAGGTCATTTATGGCTTTGTAAATCAGGAGGAGGAGTTTGAATTTGATTCTAAACTCGACAGGAGCCAGTGAAGAGACTCGAGCACCGGCGTAATGTGCTCTCTTCTGTTAGTAATCTTGCTGCTTCGTTTCGAACCAGTTGAAAGCTTTTTATAGTACTTTTAGGACACGCTGCGAGCAGGGAGTTACAGTAATCGAATCTAGATGCAACAACTGTATGGATACGTTTTTTTACAGTGTCAAGTTTTGGCTATATTGTGCAAATAAAAACAGGCAGTTTGGCTTGATTTATACACGCTTTGAAAGAGAGCTCTTAGTCATATAAGACTCTTCTACAGAACTGCTCGGATAAAGAGTCTCACAGACATTTAGGGCCTGTTTTTTTTCAGGGTTAAGAAGCAGATAATTGTCCTTCACACAAGCACTAGGTCTCATTGATAAATACAGCTCTGTGTCATCTGCATAGCAGTGGAAGTTAATGCCATGCTTTCTGATAATGTTACCTAACAGCAGCATTGTAGAAAAAGATTCAGTTGTAGTCATCTGGACTCGAAAAACTATACGTTTCGAGACCTGTTTCACTGATTGAGAATGACTCTTGGATGAGAGTCGAAATGTATAGTTTTTTCAAAACAAAGTCCAGATGACTACAACTGAATCTTTTTCTACAATGGAACACTCCTGGACGAATGAGGGATTACACCGACATCTAACAGCAGCATATAAAAAGTAAACAGAATTGGACCGAGTACTGAACCCTGTGGCACACCGTTACTTTAGAACAGGGTGAGGAGCTCTGGTTTACATTAACTGGTGCCTATCCGATAGGTAGGATTTAAACCAGCTGAGGGCGGGGCCTCTGACACCTACATCAGATTCTAACCTCTGCAGTAGAATGTTGTGGTCGATGGTGTCGAACGCTGCACCGAGGCCCAACAGAACCAGGATTGAGACCAGTCCATCGTCAGCAGCTAATAACAAATCATTTGTGACTTTAACTAGTGCAGTTTCAGTGCTGTGGTGGGATCTGAACCTTGACTGGAAAACTTCAAATAAGTTATTGTCCTGTAGATAGCGACAAAGCTGTTTACCTACAACGGATTTTAGAGGCAAAGGGTTTTTGAAATAGGTATGTAGTTTACCAACAAGTCAGGATCAAGATTAGGCTTTTTCAGAAGCAGTTTAATGACTGCATGTTTGAAGGACTGTTTGAAGGAGGGGACACTAGTTTTACAGCTTTGGCTTGTTCAGTGCGAATAGTTAGATTTCATCTAATTTATCTCTGATTATTTTAATTTATTGTTAAATAATAGAAGAAAATCATTAGAGCTGAGAGTAGCTGGGATTGAGGGCTCTACTGCGCTGTGACAGTTTGTTAGCCTGGCTACAGTGCTGAAAAGAAATCTAGTGTTATTTTTGTTGACTTCTATTAAATTTGAATAGTATCTGGTTTGGGCCTTACACAGAGCCTGCTTATAGGACAGTAGGCAGATCTTCCATGCTTTTAGGGATTCCTCTGTGTGGGAGCGACGAAATGGTCTTTCTAATTTTTCTAACTCTTTGTTTATGTGAACGCAGTTCTTCATTGTACCATGGGGAGGCACGTTTTGGCCTAATGACCTTCTGCTTTAGCGGAGCTACCAACCCTTGGTCACGGTGGCAGTGCCCTCAGAGGACCAAAACCAGCCTGTACTGGGTAGTCCCCTGAGTATACTAGTGGTGATCAACCCCGTGAGCATAAGAGACAGCGGAGACTCCCCTCACATTTGAGAGACTTTGTGATGGACAGTTGGATTACTAGGGACAACTAATCATGCTAGATGGGGGCTGTGTAGCATTCTCACTTGGCCGCAATGAGTGTCGGGAAGTTTTGGGGGTGGTCACAGTTGGACCACGAGAAAGTTGTTGTTGTTGGTAAACAGACTGTTCTTGAGGTTGTTGTCGTTCAAAAAATTAAAGCCTAACACGAGCAAACCTGTTTCTCGCGACTTCTTAACGCACCGCTTGTCACAGGATGAACATGAGTGAAGCTGCTGTGAGCTCTCGTTTGATTCACTACATGAATAATTTGTCACTAAAATAATCTTAAACTATAAAAATAGTGAGCTCATATTGAGTTTGTGCAGCAATATCAACATGTCTGTGATACCAACATTTAATATCAGAATCATATCACATATCAAGTCTATATTCCTCTTCCTGCTGCTGATGCATGAATATGGACTCAGTCTTTCACCTGCTACAGTGTTTAAATATAACTATTACTAGGCTATATACGTTTGAAAAATATTATTTATTGTTTTATTTTTTACATTATGTTCGGCCCGCAACCCAGCCTGAGCGTCGAAATTAGGCCTGTGGCCCGAAATGAGTTTGACACCCCTGCTCTACAAAGCTCTCGTGATTAAACTTACACCAGCTGGGTTGAATTAGCCTAATTGATTCTTCCTCAGTGTCCTTTGCCTTAGGTGAAATGTTTGTGATGTCCTCCTACTGCCTTCTTGACCTCCTCATCCTCTCCATCTACCGCGCCCTCTGAGTATACTGGACCAGTCTCATCCACATCCTCTCTGACCATGATGGCACATCAGATTCTTTCTGAAAAAATCTCAGGAAAAACGCAATAATGAAATGATTATAAAGTATATTCAATACTTCCTATTGTGGCATCAGCTGTTTCCATGATCAGAGGCTGTGGCAGAATGTGGGTGAGAGGTCAAGGATCAGAGCAGCCAGGAGCCTGTACAGGTGAGAGTTTTTACATACAGACTTAGTTCTGCAGGCAGGAAAATGGTTAGAGGTTTAAGTTTTGACATCCAAAAATCTTTTTGTGAGTCCGGGGGGTTAGTGACATGGAGACAGCAGAGAATTGATTTTTTCAGAAAAGGTAGTCTGTAGTAAACCAAAGAAAACAAAGCAAATCCCCTTCGTCTTTAAAATCAGCATTCTCATTGTTTACTTTCTCCTGTGCTAAAGAAGCAAGTTTGGTTGGGGAGTTTGGGGTCATTTTCCAGTGATAATCATCTGACATCCCTTTGAATCATATGCAGAATTCCCGTGTAGTTGTAACTTTCAGACCATTTGAAGTGGAAATAATGTAAATGCCCAAGGTTATGAACATAAATAGCTATCCCGGACACCCCAAAGGAGAAAAGAGAAAGGTGGGTTTGAATTAAGAGCCAGTGACATCAGAACATGATAGTGGGGATGTGAACGCTTCTTGGTGGTGTCACCAGATGCTGCAGTACATCGCCCTGCCACTGCTGGCCAGGGTATGCCAGGGTATGCCACCCGCTGTTGTCCGGGGAGTGTAAAAAAGCCCCAGAATGTGTGCTCGCCTATCGGCAGTCCCGAGCAAAATGTCCAAACTGTCTTTGTTGGCTCTGCTGCTGTTGTTGTATGGTGCCAATGTTAGCATAGTGTGCTATAATGGAAGCACCTGCGCGTGGTGTGCATGCCTGCGCAGCTTGTTGAGCGTTGGTTGCCCACTTCTGGCCACATGTTGGTTCAATATTTCTGACAATGTCCCAGTTTGGGACTTTGAGTATGACTTAAACAGTGGAATGCATCGTACGGTGTGTCCTGCGTCTCTTGTATGCCACTGCAGTGGCTCCAGGGGCTCCAACGCAGTTTTCTTCAAATGTTTGGGCGGGTAGACTGACTGGGGAGTCCATGTCCGGGTCCAGCTGCGCGGTGAGCCGCCCATCGGAAGCAGGTATCTTTTGGACCATGTATGCGAGACGGAAACCCGTGTCTTTTAGACCATACGTGCGAACATTCTAGACATTCTTCCCCGTATTTGTCTGACATTGCCCACATAGTTGGGGTCTCTGAGATTGGCTCAGCGCTTTTCCTTAACAACCACGCGTCATCTTACACTTTTTCTAGATAATGGTGCCCCACTCGCTAAAACCAATTGCGCCATGCAAAACTCAACCAAAATTCGGTTAAACTTATTATTAGTTAGTGAAAAAAAGTGCGCCAGGCTCTCCCTAGTCTTTTCAGTGGCCCCTTACCACTGGTGGTCCTCCCCCCAGAAACCAGCTATGAGTCACGAAAGGACATGGCACAAATGGGCCAGACAAGACTATTATGTTTCCAATTATAATCTGTGTATTAAATTTAGGTTAAATAATGCTAGTGCTATTTCAAACTAGCCAAAGACTCATGTAAAATGTCAAACTGGTCTCAGAATTTGTCTTTTAAGTGTCCAAATGCCAGGTTCCTTCTTTGTTTTTTTCTTTAAAATCTATAGTTTCTTTAAAGTCTATCGTCCCCACCCTGGTTCACACCTAAACTGAGGCAGTTAAGGCAACAGAAGGAGGCAGCGCACAGGGCTGGAGACAGGAGGCGCTACAAAGATGCGAAGTATGGATTTAGCAAAGAGGAATCAGGAGCTAGATCACAGTACAATACGCGTCTGAAGAAGCAGTTTTCTGACAACAACCCCGCCTCTGTGTGGCGTGGGCTCTGGGGCTTCTCACCAATCATAAGCCCCGAGCCGCCCCTGCTGCAGACAGTCTAAAACTGGCTGAGCAACTTAACACCTTCTACTCCAGGTTTGATGTGACCACCCCCTCCCCCACGGTGGCCACCTCTGCCAAACCAACCCTGGTCCCCCGCTCCACTCTCAGTTCAGGATGTAAACAGGCTATTTCGGAAATCCAACCCCCGAAATCCGACCCCCGTCTTCACATAGACCTCCCTGGGGTCATGCCACGTCCCAGCTTGCTTCAAGTTGGCCATCATTGTCCCTGTCCCCAAGAAGCCCCGGATCACTGGACTTAATGACTACAGGCCTGTGGCGCTGACATCTGTAGTCATGAAGTCATTTGAACGCCTGGTCTTGCCCCACCTCAAGTCTTTCACCTCCTTCTGGCTGGACCCCCTGCAGTTTGCCTACAGAGCCAACAGGTCTGTAGACAACACCATCAACCTGGCACTCCACTTCATCCTGCAGCATCTGGACTCCCTGGTTGTGGACTTCAGCTGTATTAAACACATCCTCCCTGCTCTGCTCCAGGACAAGCTCTCCCAGCTCAACGTGCCTGACTCCACCTGCAGGTGGATCACTGACTTCCTGACGGATCTGAGGCAGTGCGTGCCCTGGACATGGTCTATTTGAACCACTCCCCTCAGGCAGGAGGCTACGGTCCATCTGGACCAGAACCTCCCGCCATGAGAATAGTTTCTTACAAATTCCTATTTTTGTGAATTTTGTTCATTGACAATGGCAATAAACCCTTTCTGATTCTGATGTTGTGTTCTGTGATGTTCTGTGTTCCATATTTATTCTTTATCTTAAAAATATATACATACACACAGGGTGTAAGATGCTGGCAGGGAAAGCATACATCGAGCGCCATAACCATAGTGTACAGGAACATCTGTGCGGAGTATGGACGGCAAACCAACCAACCAGACATTGTGGTGGTGAATAAACAGCAGAGGAAAGCCGTTGTGGTTGACGTGGCCAAACCAAGTGATATCAACATCGTGAAAAAGGAACATGAGAAACTGGAAGAATATCAAGGACTTAGAGAAGAGCTGGAGAAGGCGTAGTAGGTGAAGGCGAAAGTGGTGCCCATGGTCATCGGAGCTCCCAGGGCAGTGACACCCAAACTGGAGGAGTGGCCACAGCAGATTCAAGGAAAAACATCAGGCATCTCAGTCCAGAAAAGAAAACAAGCTAAAACAATTTTTTGGTTTTATTTAATAAATCCACTTATTTGAGTGTTTTTCACAATAAAATACACTTTTATTTGGTTTATGACACGTCATCACTTTACATGCCTTACATTTTCTAACCACAAGATAGTTTCGACTCATGTATCGATACAATTGGCTGAATCTCTCGAGTAGCACAATTAACCAGAAAAAAAGCAAAGGCACCAACAGCAGCCCAAGCAGCATCAAAGAGCTGACATACAGGGAGAAGGCCACTTAAATAGGCTTCTAACTAGTGGGTGGAGCCCCAACCTTATCACACTAACTAAATCTAAATGTAAACTAACTAATTTATGGTGCTGAAATGAACCTTTCCTTCTTCCTGCACCAAACCCCTCAGTAATGAGTCATTTATCACAATTAGAGTTTTTGTAGCCCAGTCTCAAACAGCAAGTGAACAGAGCTAAAAGTGATATCTTTAAATCTCTAAGAACCTTATTCATCTCATTTAGTTTCATTTCAGAGACAGTTTTAAAACAAATGAAAAAGGTGAGACACGAGAGGGGAGGACTATGAGGACAGGGATGAAAGCATCTGCCGTGGATACCCCCATCGCTGCTTCCAACTGGCATTTTCATGGCACAAAGATCATTCACTTAACCTTTCCCTTAGTCTGGTCAAATGTAACACAAACATGACATTTCCCATGAGGATGTGTGGCACTTCTCCAAACACATGCTGCAGTCCATGTTCTTTACATCACAATCTCAATCATCACATTTGAATTAACCACAAGACTCTTGAATAAACCCCAAGTTTTTTTACCAACTAAGAAGTGCAACTTGATTGATGGATTGTTGAACAGAAATGAATTATAGTTTGTAAGAGACACTTCTGGCTCTCTCTTCTGGTTATACTATACACTGCAGAGCTGCAGATTAAGTTGTCCCATAGATGGAGCTCTTGTTTATTGACTATATAGCCAATAAGGAATATGTATTTAGATTAATATAAAAAAAAGAATAATGATAATTCAAAAAAGAGTGAAAGATGTGACAACTCCAAACACATTGGAGGTTGAACTGTAATTTTCAGTCAAACAGTTTAAAACTTAAAATCAGACATTTTTGGCAGAATGGTGAAAAATCTACAATGTTCTTTTTTACCTCAGTTTGACAAGTGATTACATGAACTTCATTTGATCATGAAAATAGAATAATGTATATATTCAATCATTTTATTCTCTAATCATTTACATTCACACAAAACATCAAACGGCACCTTAGATCCTCAGCTACAGGCAAGCGACAACACTCAGTTCCACATCTACAGAAAAGTTTTGTCAATTATATAAACAAAAAAACATCTCATTCACATTGTACATTGGTTTGGTAGTTGTTGTTGTTGTTGTTGTTGTTGTTAATTTGTTGGTTTATTAGGATCCCATTAGCTGCCCATTTAATGGCCGCTAGTCTTCCTGGGCTCTTCTTAAAAATTGCCATTACATAAATTAAATTTGAAATACATCTCAAAATAATAGAAAAACATACCGTAATAAAAGGGTTATAGTTGCCTATGCATCAAAAATAAAATAAAAAGTAATAAGACAGAACATTGAAATGACAAGTTAATGGTTGTTTAGTGTTTAGTGAATAGTTGGTAGGTGAATGAGTGGTTGGTGAGTGGTTGGCGAGCAGTCAGGATTGCTTGTCACTGCTCTGGTCTCCTGGGTTGAGGGCTCCCGTCTCCCCCCTGAAGCCCCCCCACCATAGAGCCAAGTGTGCCATAGCTGCCTCCATAGGTCTCCATCTGCACTGCCACACCCAGCCCAGCCCTCGGATTGGCTGGCTCAGGGCACGGGGGTGTCTGATTGGCTGGTGAGGGCATGTTGTCGGTCAGGCTCTGCACAGTGACAGAGGACTGGACAGAGAGCACAGTTCAGATAAAGTGTTAGATAAATCTTAAATAAGAACGATGGCAGAGTCACTAAAGTAGAGTCCGGCTACCCCCCCACTGTCTCCCTTGAGTCGTCCCTCACAGTTGTTACCTTCCATCCAAGATGATATGAATAGCGCAGGAATGTGTCCTTTGGACACAGGTGAATGGTACAGAATGCAGTGTAAGCTAAAACAGGTTACAGAGCACAAACTATTTTCAAAGTAATAACCAAACACGGATGAACATAAAGCGGGACAGGTGAAGGTAAAGCAAGGCAGATGTTACTCACTGTGGCGACCGAGGCCTGGCTGCCCGCTGCTGCTCGCTTTTTACGGGCCATGCTGGGGTTCCAGTGGCACACCAGGCTGTCGTTCTGTACACTGTAATTCTTATGGCCCACCAGCCAGTACGTGTTCATTTTACCTTTCCCCTAAAAAAACAAAAGCCACCACGTGTGGTAAGAGTCCCATTCATTGGAATCAAAGCTTACCACAGACACAATAAAATCACATCTCTCAGTTCGGCACTTCTTAATGCTGCCAAAGCTGCCCACCAGGCATATAGAAGAGTGTGCATAGACAGGTTTTATTGTCATTCAGATACAGCAAGTGTACATAGAAATAAATGTTGTTGCATTTGAGCTCCGTACAGAATGTATCGTTTGAATATTTTTTTTGCATTTCATTTAAGCTTCACCAAATGACAAGGACAACATTTACAGCATCCATGGCATTTACATTCATTGTAACAAGTTCTGAGGAGCAGTGTTATCTATAATGAGGAGATCTACCACAATGAGGGTTCTCTTTTCTCCTTTTCATTTTTGGCGTTCCTGCAGTTGAGGTAAATACTCTCAGTTACAAAACAACTTGCATATGTATTGGACCTGCTTCTATCTCCTGGTGGAGTACATGTCCGTGGACTGAAACATTCTTGGTGGCAAGGATGGGGAGGTCTTCATTAGCAACAGGTGACCGGGAGTCAGAGCTTGAAGGTCTTCCATGGAAGATTTAGTAATAAGCCTGCTGTTGATGATGGCTTCAGTATCTTCTTTCTTTCTTTTTTAAATATATATTATTGTTTCAATTTTTATAAACAAATAAATGGAACAGAACAGAACACAAAACTACCAGATAGTGTAAATAAAAAATAATAACACAAGTAGACATCAACTAAACAAACAAAATAACGGCACAACTGAATCAAAATAAAGTATGTATGTAGTTCAAAGTCTGTCGATTGTCTATTTTTTGTTTATTTCCAAATTAAGTCAGAATGTAATTTTTCCCATTTGTCTGTTACTATGTTGCGTCCATGGCAGGGATTTTGAGGCACAAATACACAGTTCTAAAATTGAAAGGGATGACAATGTCAAAAACAGTCTGCAGTGCATTATTAATTTCTTGTGAATAATGGGCATTTTGACATGGTGCTATGACATTTTTTTTCTAAAACAATTCCCTCCAAACATGTCATTTTGTGGGTCTCCACTGAGAAGTACGTATATTTTCCCATTCTTCATCAGTCAAATTAAAATGATCCTCTCTTTCCTATTCATTTTTAATATCATTAGTGGCTGCTTGAATCATCAATACACTTGTATGAGTTTGATATTTTACCCCCCATCTAGGAGATAAATTGGAATAATTAGAATAATTAGAAGAGAGTGGGAGGGGCATGAAGCCATGAACACAGGTGGTTGTTAACTGGAGGCTTAAATAGTGTAGCTGCAGGAAAGGGCGTGAGGGGTGTGTGTCCTGCTCCCGTATGTAATGTAGATAGGAGCATGATCACTTAGGTCTATTGTGCCTATATCTGCTTCAGTGATTTTAGATCTGTCTTTATTGAGAGCAAAAAAGTAGTCTATTCTGGAATAGAGTGTATGTGGATTAGAAAAATGGCTATACTGGCGTACTCTAGGGTTCATTTCCCTCCATATCTCAATCAATCCTATATTTTCCAATAAGATGCGGAACTTCTTATTTATTTTTCCTCCAGTGCCTCTTGAGTTCTCATGTAGGCTGAATATGAAGATTCCAATCGCCGCCACAAATTACGGTTCCCTCAGAGTGGTTTACAGTCAGGTCCATGACATCAGAATAGAAAGTGATATCACTCCCTGGTGGAGCATACACATTTAAAAAAAAGTTAAAACCTTTCCATTAATATTCCCCTTAACCAGTACATATCTGCCCAATTTATCCTTACTTTCAAACCTCTGTTCAGAAACGATTCATTTTGAAATCAAAATTGCAACTCCCCTTCTATTTTTGCGTTTGTGTGGTGAATAATAGGATTTTTTATAACAGAATTTTATAACAGTGTTCATTCAGTCATTCATTCATTTTCCACCGCTTGTTCCCATTAGGAGTCGCGGGTGAGTTTGCGCCATGGTTAACACAACTCTTGCAAATACTCAATGTCTATTCTTTCTTTTTTCATTTTTGTTAAAATTGTTGTTCGTTTTATTGGGTTCAGTATGCCATTCACATTGTAGGATGCTACTTGTAACACTTTTGATGCCTTTGGGTCGGTTGTATTGATCGTACCGTTAATAACTCTTGAATGTTTTTAATCTCTCTGGTCGAAAACAACAAACATTCACATGAACCATAGGAACACAAAACCACTAAAAGGGTAAAAAAGAAAACAAAAGAGTTCATGCTGGGAACAGGCATAGAAGTAAGAGATAGGGAAGTCCAATCCTAATGAAGGGCCCCCCAAAAAACTCCCCAGGCATTCCCGACACCAATCCTCAGAAGGAACTGGATATTTGACCTCCTGAGCTCACCACACCCCCTGCTGCACGGCTGTATTTATTTTCCTGTTGTTCTAAAGCAGACAGCCAACATGGAGCACAAAGTTTGGTGTTAAAAACAAACAAATCATGTCTCTATCATCAGTCTCTTCAAATTAACAGAAATGTATCACCATGTGACCACAACCCGAACTCATATACCCCACGTTGGTGGCTCCAGCTCTCATGTTGTTTAGTTCTCTGTTTTGCATCTTCCTTAGGAGCACCTCTGCTTCTCCTGGTGTTCTGAGCACGTGTTTTTTACCTTCAAAAGTCACCAGAATCGCGAAGAGTCGGGAAAGAGAAACCATGTCTCAGTTTTCTCTTCCTGAGCTCCTCACAGATGTGGTAGAACTTTTGTCGTTGTTGACAAACCTTATATGGAATATTTGGAGCAAAGAAGACGCGCTTGCTTTTGTACTGGAGGTCTCCTTTAACCCTTGCAGCCTTCAAGACACGTTCCTTCACACAATCGTTAAGAAACCTCATTATCAGACTTCGTGGTTTATCAGCTGCTAGTCCTGGTTTGCCCAGGCGATGTGCGTGATTGTGATGGGGGGGACTACAACTCCTGAGCCATCAAGGAGCTCAGGAATAATCTTCTCCAAAAAACAGGACTGAATACTGTCCTTCTTCTCCCTCAGAGACCCCCACAAGCCTAAGATTAGGACGACGTGATCTGGACTCCATATCCAGGAGCTTATTGAGTGACTGCATTCTAGTTCCAGGGTATTTTATTATTGAGCAACTGCATTCCATAGAATGCGGTCACTATATGTTCATGAGGCCGTTGGACTCATGAACACTTCAAAACACCTGTCACTTTAACTGCAATATTCAACCACTCACTGCACTGTCACTTTCTGCACTACAACTTTAAACATAACTGTAAACTTGTGTACATAGAAATGCCTATTTTTATTTTTATTGTATAGTAATTTTAAATTGTATTCTTAATGCATGCCCTTTTTCGATTGAATATATGTTGTTTTATTATTGCTCAGTGTTTTATGTTGCACCTTAATGCCGAGACAAGTTCCTATGTTAGTGAATTTTGTTCATTGACAATGGCAATAAACTATTTCTGATTCTGAAACTCTTTCTGATTCTTGTGTATTTTATTGAGTGACTGCATTCTATAGAATGCGGTCACTATTAGTTCCAGGTTTTCCACTTTTATCCCTGTTTTTCGGCGGGCCGCACAGGTCGCATTCCTTGTCCGATTTACGTCATTTAAAGTTCAGGTTGTAGATAATTAGATAAATAGACGTGTGAAAAAGTGCGTTTTGCATTAGGCTGTCACTCGCAATGGCTTCCTGCCATTTCCGTTTCTAGTTTTTCATGTTATTGTTCTCCGACTCCAGCGTTGTCACCCTGGCTTCCATATCGGTTTTTACTCTGCAGATCATCCCCCGTTTGTCCAGCCGGGAGTGACTGCGGCTCTCCAAGTCAGGTTTGCTAGTCATGTAAGCCTCGTTAGCTTCGTTAGCTTGTGATGCAGGCTGTTTTCCAATGGGAGCTTGGGCCGTCAGCTTTGTTTGTTCTTGTCCCGTAGTGTTACCGGATCCTTGTTTACTCATCTCTTGTTCTTCCTCTTTGGGATTAGGTGGGTCAAATGATGATTTTGAAGAGGTTTGCAGCAGCGGAGTGAGGTGCGTCTACTCAAAGCACCGCCATCACCGGAAGTCCTTCTGTTCCATGCTGTTCACATGTTTTTCAAATGCTCTTTACCAAAGAAAGATATTATGAGAGTGGATCAAAATGTACAAAATCATTAGCCTGAAAACTTAGAAAACAACAAGCTGAAAGAGGAATTTTCAAAATACGAGACAAAAAGAATAATGTAATTTTAACCAAACAAGAGCAAATACAATAGTCATTTGAATATTTCTACAAAAAATCTTCCACTAAAATTTCACGAGATGAAGATGAAATTAATGATTTTCTAGACACCCTCAATTTGCCTGTCAAAACGAGGCGCAAAATAAAAGTCTAGGCGCTGAAATAACAATTTTAGAGGACAATCAAGAGACTAAAGAACAACAGTTCTTCAGAAACAGATTGGTTCACTTGACTTGACTGTGCCTCATATAGACCCATTTCTATTTTGAATGTGGACTATCATATATACACCTGTATTATGTCCAAAACAGTCACAATGATCAGACAGGATTTCTTAAATCCTCAATTCCTCAAATCACCTTTATTTATTTTTGCGCAACATGGAGAGCTCGCCTTCATCCCTCGGTTTCTCGAACTAAACCCAGACTAAGCTGTTACTAGAGGGCCTCTTCCCTCAGACCCCATCATAAACTCACACTCCCACATGCTCTATAGTTGCACGTGGTGGTCATTTTTGGCTCAGGCTCAGACAGACTGAAATGGCAGCAAAATGCTGATAAATGAGCTGTACCTTGACATCCACCTCTCCTCGCAGCTGCATCTCATAGGCGTTGTCTTTAACCAAGGCCAGGTACGTCTCCGAGCTGATATGGATCTTCTGAGCTGCACAACCACACAACCACGCAATCATAAACTTTTACAGCTACAATAAAAAAACAGAAACACAGGCGGGGACTTCTCTGCTTGTACTTACACAGTACTTCCACAGACTTTGGCTGTACTTCCACAGACTGAGGTAGTATCTACACAGTACTTCCAGAGATCGGGGCAGTACTTACACAGACAGGGCCAGACTGGAAATGGACTTACGCAGGCTGGTTGACTCCATCCTGGAAGCTGTGTTGACCGTGTCACCAAACAGACAGTATCTGGGCATTTTATATCCCACTATTCCAGCCACACAGGGTCCTGCAGGAAATCCACAAAGCAACACTGTGGCAAATTAACAGTGTCATTTACATGTACAGCACATTCAAATTGGGACTAAACAGGGCTTAACTCAGACTTAAACCTGGCCTTGACTAGGACTAAACCAGAACTAGATTAAAACGTGACTAAAGCAGGTCTTATGGGAACTAGAGTTTTGATTTTTGGCGCGGACCTCGGATCCAGGGTGCAAACGTGTGCCGCATATGCTCCCATTGGATGATTGACAGCTGTTCCAGAGTGCTGAATGTTGAGTGCTGAATGTACTGCTGTGTTCTCTTTTCCTCGCAATACAAAATGTTTTACACTGAAGTCAATGAAGAGGCCAACTATGAGATGCTGGTGAAGTATGGCAGCACTATCCTCTGTTTCCTACTACTTTTCTATCAAACAATATTTAATATTTAATTTCACTGGCAATTTGTTCATCACTTTTCCTTCTTTTTCACCCACTTCCCCGACCGAAACGGTCTGCCTGGAGAAACGGTCTGCCTGGAGAAACGGTCTGCCTGGAGAAACGGTCTCTACTCCATATGAATGGTTCTTCATCGGCCTCGAAGAATTGGTTCTCCTCCTGAGTGGGTGAGGGGTCTTGCTCCACCGTGTATCTGCCAAATTGAGGCGTGTTCCACCTGTCCGTCCGATGGAGTCGGATCTCTCCTTCACTGTGGAACTCCTACAGGTTTCTACTTTTTCCCAAAGAGGTTTGGTAGTTTTTCCTGGCCGAGAAGGAGGGTCTAAGGACAGGGGAGCTTGGGACATATGTCTAAGGACACAGGATGGGACATTTCCAAGTCCCTATGAACATTGTTTATTTTGTTTTCCACTGTAGCCCCTCGAGGCAACTACTGTTGTGATTTTGGCCGTTACAAAAATAAATTGAATTGAATTGAAGAGGAGAAGGCATGTGAATGAAAATGCCTGGCTGGTCCACAAGGTGGACGGATGCTGTCGGTGAAAGAACTGAAGAAATAAGCGATAAAGATAATTTGGGTCAGCACCAGCAGCAAGGGACAAGTGCTTCTAGTACCGGAGATACGCAGGTAGAACACAGATGCCTGTAAATACAAGAATCCCTATCAGAAAGAGCTTATTCTGCCTTTAAAACTTTCAAAGTGTGTGTGTCCCATGTCGGGTTGGCTCAGATATGTTGGTAATACCCTGGGGTTCGGTTGGGTTTGGACAGGATGTGTGGTGGCTCAGGCCGGGTCTGGATTTTTAAAATATATATATTATTACAAACACACAAAACAAAGAACACAAATGCTGTACTGGTGTGACCCTGAATATGAAGCACAATGGAAAAATATTGAGCGCAATATTGTGCTGGGAGTTCCTGTACAGGCTTCACAAATGGTTGAGCCATTAAACTGGTGCTGCCCATATGCCAGGCTCATACAACAGGAAAAATGCATTAAAATGACGGAGACGTGAAAGAAATAACAAAACAGTTTCAGACATAAAAGAGACGAGTGCAAAAAGAATTTGAGTCATATGCACCGCTAAACAAAACTGTTTTTAGCTTAGATTTGAACATTGTCAGATTGTTAAGGAAGACTGTTCCAGATTTTAGCTGCATAAAATTGAAATCAAGATTAAATTTTTTTTTTAGATTTAAAGTCTATTCTCTGAGTCTGAAGCCAGTCCAGAGACCTGAGCACAGGACTAATGTGATCGTACTTCCTGGTTCTAGTCAGGACCCGAGCAGCAGCGTTCAGGATGTACTACAGTTGTTTTACAGCTCATACTGGAGACAAATGTATGGATAAGTCTCTCCAAGTCTGGTTAAACTATACTATACACTATTCTTTTGATTTTTGCAATGTTTTGTTCAAGTCTGAGTCCATTATTACCCTCAGATTTCTAACTTGATTCGTAGGTTTTAGAGTGAGACTCTGGAGGTGACTGCACGCACTTTGTTTTTGTTTCAGTGATCCAAAGTCTCTTCTGAGTTCAGCTGGAGAGAGTTGTTGTGCATCCACACACTGATCTGTTGGATGCAGTGACAGAGTGAATCCATTGGTCCATATTCACTTGCCATCAGTGAAACATAGATCTGAGAGTTGTCTGCATAATTATGATAGGACACATTTTCACTGTGTATCAATTGAATTGAATTCAATTTATTTTTGTAACGCCCAAAATCACAACAGCGGCCCCTCGAGGGGCGACAGTGAAAAACAGAATAAAAACAGAATAAACAGTGTTCATTGGGACTTGGTAATGTCCCAGCATCCCGTGTCCTTAGACAGGTGTTCCAAGCTCCCCTGTCCTTAGACTCTCCTTCTTGGTCAGGAAAAACCACCAATCCTCTTTGGGAAAACGTAGAAACGTGGAGAAGTTCCACAGTGAAGGAGAGATCCGACTCTCTTGGACGGACAGGCGGACGAGCTTCAATTTGCAGACAGACAGTACGCACTCGAAGAATTGGAGAACTAATTCTTTGAGGCTGATGAAGAACCGTTCATATGACGTAGAGACAGTTTCTCCAGGCAATTGAGGAGCATCTGGATCTACAGGTCGTCGATGTGCCTGCTCCACTCCCGTCGGGAAAGTGGGAGAAAAAGAAGGAAAATCAATTGACCTAATGGCCGCATGTAGAGGTTGAACAGAAGGGGTCCAAGGATTGACCCTTGGGTCAGGGGCATCTCACAGGTCAGGGGCATGTGGTTTGAGACTAAGTTACCAATTTCATCAAAGTACTTCCTGTCTTCCAGATAGGACTTTAACCAAGTTAGGGCAGTGCCAGTGACGCCCACCCAGTCCTCCAGTCTCTGTAAAAGAATCCCATGATCGACAGTGTCAAAAGCAAAACTCAGATCTAATAGAATTAAGACTAAGGCTTTGCCCGTGTCAGTGTTCAGGCGAATCTCAGTGCTGTGATGAGGTCCAAAACCTGACTAGAAAACATCATATGAGTTGATTATTAAGAGGAAATCAGTGAGCTGTTGATAAACAAGGACTTTACCTCAAAATGGCAGATTAGACATAATGACTCAGTACTGCGGGATCAAGACTGCTCTTCTTTAGGAGAGGCTTTATGGCCGCAGTTTTCAAAGCCCTTGGGAATATTCCAGATTAAAGTGACATGTTAACTATGTGAGTGAGTGGTGCTAACAAACTATTCAGCACAGACTTTACAAATCTGGTGGGTAACACATCGAGGCAGCATGTAGATGAACTCAGACTGGTGATGATCTCCTAGACTGTTTTGTCAGTTACAGGTGCAAAGTGAATCAACTCTTAAGGGATATTTTTTAGGGTTGTTAGGGTTTTAGGGTTGTTATTTATGTTGTGGAATTTAGGTGGGTTCTGCCTTGTAGCAGCATTTCTGTTCGGCCCGGCGGCACTCCCTTTTCTGTGCCCTGACCGAATCATCATTTCTCCATGGCGCCTTCTGCTTATTTTTAAAATGTTTGCCTTCATAAGGGCAATGGTGTCGAGAACATTCAGAACACTAGATGTAACAGAGTTCAACAAATAATTTACATTAGAACATGAGACATTTTCAAAGTTTATCATTTCCATAAACAGTTTTCCTGTGCTGTCATTTATGTGTCTCCCCAGAACGACTGCTTGGCCAGCCGGTGGTTTGAGAATAACAGACAGGTCAAAGAAGACACAGAAATGATTATCAGACAGAGCAGCAACCACATTGACATTTGAAATATTAACCCCCTTTATAATCAGAAGATCCAGAGTGTGCCCTCTGCTGTGGGTGGGGCCACTCACGTGCTGAGTAAGACCGAAGGTTTCAAGGACAGCATCAAGCTCTTTAGCGTTTCTGTCACAGATATTATCAACATGAATATTGAAACACCTGTAATGACCAAACCATCGAAGTCTGTGCATACAACTTAAAGCATCTCAGTAAAATCATCGATAAAACTTTGGCAGTGATGGGGAGGCTTGTATAAAACAATGATGAGTATGGATAGAGAATGTTTTAGTTCCATTTTAAAGGATACATACTCAAATGATGAAAACAAACCAAAGAACAACCTGTGGGTATCTATTTCATCTCTAAAAACTGCACACAAACTCCTCCACCCTTCTTGTTTTCTTATTTTTCAGATTCAAACTTAAAGTCGAGGGAGCAGATTCTATTAGAACTACATTTCCTGTCTTTTTGTCAAGCCATTTGTATAAGAAGAAATACAACTAGAAACGGCAATGGCAGGAAGCCATTGCGAGTGACTGCTTAATCCAAAAACAAAATGCATTTTTTCACACGTCTATATAAAACCACAAAATCAAGTATAAATATATCTCACAGTCAGTGCTCACTGATTTGTAGGAGCAGCCTTCTTTTGTTCAGGAAAGTCACAGCCCCCCCTCATCATGACAGACTCCCCCATCACCAATCACTCACTGCAGTGTCACTTTCTGCACTCACAACTCTAAATTTAACTGTAATTCTCGTGTACATAATAATGCCTATTTTTATTTTATACGATAGACATTTTTTTAATTGTTTCTGAATGCATGCCCCTTTTTATGTTGCACCTTAAGGCAAGACAAGTGCCTATGTTTGTAAATTTTGTTCATTGACAATGGCAATAAAGTTTATTGCCCTTTTTGAATCAGAATCAGAAAGGGTTTATTGAATAAACCCTTTCTGATTCTGATTCTGATGATGTCACAAACCTCCAACATCCTGCAAAATCACCAACATTCCGCCATTCTAAGAGATAGGGAAAATGAATCCCGAAAAAATTATAAGACAGAGGAATACTGAAAGCAAGTCCAGGAATCACACGAGAAATATCTACAAACTGAACTTTGAATGACGAAAATCCTACAAGAAATGCGACCTGTGAAAGCAAAGAGAGAGGGAAACATCCAAAGTTTGAAGACGAATCCTGAGAAAATGACAAGGCTGAGGATTACCCGAAAGCAAGTCCAGGAATCAAAAGAGAATTATCTAAAACCTGAACTTTGAATGACGTAAATTGGACAAGGATTTGATCTGATCTGATCATATTTCTCATTATTTATTATTTATTATTATTATTATTATTATTATTATTATTATTATTATTATTATTATTATTATTAGTATTAGTATTAGTATTAGTTTTATTATTATTTAAGCCCGAGCCAAATGAAGGAGGGACTGGAAAATTGAGCCTGGAAGAATGCAATAGTAGTAGTAAACAATGACAAATATGCCCATGAGTGGTAACAAAAATTAGAACTCAGTGAGCTCTAATTTTGAGTGAAGACCCTGTGAAAAAATATTCAAAGACGGGTCAGTTGCGCTACCTGAAAAATCTATAGAATCGATTATATGCAAATTAGGTGGCTAGCTAATAAAATGGGCCCCTTTCAAACTTCATTTTTAAAAATTCACAAAATACAATCTATTTGCATAGACAACTGAAAGAAATTACAAGGGGCTCATTTGTGACTCTAGCTTGAGTCCTTACAGGAGAAAAATAACGGCTGAAAAAAGTTATTATTATTATTTATTTTTTTCTCCTACAAACCACCCCAATTTTGACCCCCTGAACATTAACAGTCCCCATCAAAGGCAAATACAACTTTTTGGTGGAACCATATCACACTGAACATAAAAGCCAATCGGGAAATGACTCGAACAGTGCGGTTGTGAAAATTAAATATCTCTCATTGCAATAAATAAAATAATAAAAAATGTGTATTGATAGTGGGGGGAAGGGTGATGTAGGAAGCAGGATGAGAGGCGGGCTCTTCGCGGTGGCTTGTACCCTGCGGTTGCAAGGGGGGCGAGGGCCTATAATGTTGCGCGCTGCTTTAATTATTATCAATATTATTATTATCATTATTATTATTTTGAATCATTATTATTGCTTATTATCATTTTTAATGAAGAAAAAAATTTGTATTGTGAAAGAATTATTAGAGGTACAATGATGAAGCGAAGTACCTGTGTGGATGCCGGCTCTCAGCTGCAGTCTCTGATTGGGCATGTGGGGGATGGGCACCTGCCTTACTGCTGCCACCAGGTCCAGAGCCATTTTAGCAATTTCATCAGCATGTCTGTCCTCGTTTCTCTCTGGCAGCCCACTGACCACCATGTACGCGTCTCCAATGGTCTCCACCTGTTAGAGCGGCCAGAGAACATGCACACTGCAAGAAATAGTATCATGTTTTTGTATATGATGTAAGTAGAATGTAAGTATCTGGAGATGGAAAGCCACCTGCAAGTTAAAAACTATACTTAAGAACATTCTCAATGCAAATAGAAGTTTTTTTCTACATACTGTGGCCAAAGGAACAGCATTTCCATGGAATCAAGCAGGAGAAGGCTCCTCTTGGAAAAGTACAAATCAGATTTGTAGAGCTGCAGCTCACAGTAAGGACGCATGTTTTTATACATTTTAATGAAGTAAAACCATCCAAAATGAAAAAAACAACAGCAATAAATTATGGTTTTTGAACTCATATCAGCAGTGACAAACACACCTTGAGCCCTGTTGGCTCTCGTGTTGTCACCAGTTCTCTACAGCAAGTTATCAAAGGAAGGGGGTGATTTGGAGTGTGTTTTGTGCCTCCACCAATCCCTTGAAATTGTCTGTCAAAAGGTGTTCACTGAGTGGTTGTTGCCTCGGCGATATCGCTCAGAATTTGCATAAAGTTGACTTCAGCTAACCTCTGCTGCACTCTTCTAATCTTCACCCTCTGTGAACCTGCAGTGGAAATTAATGGGAGCTGGTCTCTCAAGTCGTTCACATCGTTGCTGGTGTGCGTGCATTGTCAGACAGTCAGTGGATGGCCAATAGGCCAGGTGGGAAGGGGGAGTAAAAAGTAGTGAGTGACTGTGTTTGAACCAGAGCTGCATTAAACACACAACCTATGAAAATAACCAGGGGCAGTTCCAGAAGGGTTGGGTAATTTTGGCAATAAATAATGATCAATTTCAATTTTCAGTCTCGATTTTCTTCCATCTCATTGAAAACGAAGATTACTACAGTTTTAAGACTTTAAGGCACACGTGCATTACCACTATTGGCAGAAACACCTGCATGTCACCACTATCAGCTTAAACACATATATGCGTGCGTTACCTCTATCGACAGAAAAATGCACGAAATACATGGAAACATAATGCATATTAATTTTTAAGTGAATACACATACACACTGGTAGTGGTACTGTATTTAAGAGTGTAATAGACCAGCTGTTGAATGTTTGTTGGCAGATTTTGATAACATATTGTAATTAGAAGTTCATTATAGAAAAGAAAATGTAAAACTTATCAAATGATTTTTTGAATATTTGGTAATTAAATACAATGAAATGAGGCTGCACAGAACCAAAGCTCACTCCCAATCGTCTCTTTATTTTTCCTGTATATTCAGGGTTTTCTTCTGAAAGGGTCTGCCCCCTCGTTTGTCTGGCAGGCCAGCTAAGCTTTCAGAAAAGTCAGATTTTGTGGCGAAGTTTGTCTATTTTCCTATCAATAAAACGTTTCCTCTTTTAGAAAATTCTTCAGTTTTCTTAAAAACAGCTATTTACTTTCGGCTCGGTGCGTGAGCCTATGCGTGCTCATGTGAGAGAAGAGCACTACAGCGCATGGTCAATGGAGTGAGAATTACCTTATGGCTAAACTGGTGACACGCAATGAGCATGGCCGTTGACTTGAACAGGAGGCTAGAAGACTTCTCCGGACTTGGCGCATTACCAGGCCTGGGTCTAGTTTTTAGTGTTTTGAAATTTATACGGAGGGCCACACACAACCCAACAATGAAGTTAATAATTTGAAATGCTGCATTTGACATTGTTTCGATGGGCTTCCACAACTTTAATAAGACTTGGAACATTAATATTAGGTTGGTATAAAATCAAAATGCTTGAATTTTTCAAAATTTACATTATAAAGTACTACTTTTTGTCGTTTGGACCAACTTAGCAAGAAGCCGGAGGGCCGCATTTGGCACCTGGGCCGCAGTTTGGACATGCCCGGTCTAGAGTCTAGACCAAACTGACGGAGGGTGCAACCAAGTTTCGAAGGGGTGCAAAGATGATACTTTTCCATTGAGTGTCATTATTTAACATGAAATGAGGGAGCAAACATTTTTAAATGAAGTTGCAATGCTTTGTTTTTGCACCCCTCTAGACCCGGGCTTGCGCGTTACCTCTATTACTTCCCCTAGTGCCACCTCTGAATAGAGCCCTCCATATAAATTGGACAGGCTGGACAGGACAGGGTCAGAAGTAACATTCCCATATGTTCCACTCCTATTAATAAGTAATAATACACATGAAAGTCTGGGAGCCAGTTTCAGCATTTGACTGTAGGGGGCAGCACTGGCAGCATTACCTTGTAGACGTCGTAGGAGTCGATGCGTGTGTCAAAGCACATGTACAGATTGTTGAGCATCTCCACCACCTGTAGAGGGCTGCAAGATGCTGAGATGGAGGTGAAGCCCACAATGTCCGAGAAGAAGATGGTCACCTGTAAAAAACACATTTGTAGGATTCATCATCCTAATTCAAATGCGATTCTGTTATATTGAATATTTGTTGTGCTATTTTGTGTAGAATACCCTATTGTGCATAATACTAACATTTCTTTCTTTATATATATATATATATATATATATATATATATATATATCCTTTTCTTTTTCTTTTTCTTTTTTTTGATTTATAAACAAGAAGATAATACAGAACACAAGTAGAGTTCAATCTAACATAAACACAAACAATATCATGTTATATTTTAATTAAAATAAGAGTCCCATTTGGTGCAAAATCGGTCAAATTGGTCAATTGCTAAATTAAGTCTGAATGTCACTTTTTCCATCTGTCTAATATCCGTCAATATGTCAGTCCAGTCCTTGATCGTTGGGGATGTTTGTATCATCCATTTCTTTGTTATGGCCTTTTTTACTGACACCAAAAGCACACTCCAAAGGTATCCGCTGGTTGTGTCCATGGCAGGAGTTTTGAGGCCGAAATACATTGTTCTAAAATTAAGAAGGAAGGCAATGTCAAAAACAGTCTGCAGTGCATTATTAATTTCAGTCCAATAACCCTGAATGACTGGACAATCCCAAAATACAAGATAGTGATTTGCCTGCTGGCTGCCACATCCTCTCCAACAGTCTGTGCCCATTTTCCATTTCCCCACAGAATTCAAACATGTGATTTTGTGTTTTTTTCAAAGGATTCTTTCAACTCATCAATCTCTTCAGATGATTCTCCTTTACAATCTGGTAAAAGGCCTTTATACCTTTTGTTGTCCAGACTTTAAATCTTGAGTCTGTGCTGTTAGGTGTGATTTTGACCATAAGCCAACCAATTTATAATTTTAACATCCATCCATCCATCCATCTTCTTCCGTCACTTTCTACACTACATCTGTAAATTTAACTGTAAATTCTTGTGTACGTAGTAAGCCTATTTTTATTTGATCCGATAGTAAATTTCAATTGTTTTCTTTAACGCATGCCCTTTTGATTTCATATATATTGTTATTATTATTACGACGGAGTATAAGGGCCAATCCAAATTTTAAAAATGCGGAGCACTACGATAATAAACTCGTAAATTAACGAGAATAAACTCGTAAATTGACGAGAATAAACTCGTAAATTAACAAGAATAAAGTCATAGTCAAAATGGCTTGGATGAGTTAAAAGTTGACACAAAAGCCCACAATAGATATCAAACTTTATAATGCGGGCCCTTTAGACATCACAAGCAATCATTTCCCCCGTGCAGAGCCCCCATGTCCTTCTGGGTGATGGCCTGCGTGTGGAGCTCAGCTCCTGGGCACTGGGCAGAACACTGACAGAGCCGCAGGTGAGGGAGTCTTGGGCGATTTTCACCAATAATCTGCTCCCTCGACTTCAGCCGCTTCACCCTTCGAAACTTTGTATAAAGTCACCGTTCTTTATTTATGTGCATCGGTTTTACAACACAGCACTACGGGCTTGTGGAGCCGTGCGCACAGTGCCGGCCAGTGCTCCAGAACCTGTACCGCGGGCCTGGGGGGCGTTGTGGACGGGTTCTGAAGAATTCGGGATCAGGGACTAAACCCATACACTCTGTGTATTGGACTAACTTATAAACATTTGGAGACACACAGTGATGCTCTTAGTCCTCTGGGGAACTTCATAAGTGTTCATTCTTTGGAAAATTAAAGACACCTCGCAGTTGGGATGTGTATGTGACGTACTCCGGTGTTGGGTGCACGTGTGTTGTTGGAGCTGCGCTCATGCATGGCCGTATGAGCACTTTATGTCTTTATTAGCTATAGTATCCCCTCATTGTAGTTATCAGCCTGGGCTACATGGGTGTGTTAGGCTGTAGTTGTGTTACTCGGCTGTAAGAGGTGGAATGGCTTGTATGGATGATGGCGTGTGCGTAAAACATTAACAAACATGAACACAATTGGTGCCATTCATCTTCTTCCGCTAGACAATTGGTGCATGCCCCAAAAAATGCATCACCACCAACCACCACTATGCTGTCGAGTGTGGGCTGGTGTTTTACCAAGTTTGTCCAAGGGATGCCAAAAAGGTTAGAATCGGTGTGTAAAACTGAGGCTTCCCAGTGTCCTCTTCGGGCCGCTACAGGGGCCGTAGTAACATCCGCAATGAGCTCGTAAGAACAGTGATTGTGCACAAAGTCCCACGTAGAGAAACGAAGCAATAGAGCAGAGCATGTGTGAATATAACACCGAGGCTCCTCCACCTGTCTGCGGGCGGCTGTGGCACGGCGCACGGCTGGTCCACTACGGCTACGCCATGGAGAAAGTAAAGAGTTGATCCAACAGTTTGTGAATGATGCGTAACAGGAAAGGAGCTGCTAAACTGCAGTGGCGATCTGTCTTGTTTTTATGTAGTCCTAAACTGTTTACTCCAAGCCCATTCGTTTGCGTCATGGACGTGAGGATTGCCCACGTCACTTTAACACTGGCCCCTAAAGGTTTAAATGTCGACTTTATTTTGACTACGACTTTATTCTCATAAATGTATGACTTGTTAATTTACAAGTTTTTATTCTCATTAATTTACAAGTTTATTCTCGTTAATTTATGAGTTTATTCTCGTAGTGTCTCGCAATTTTAAAAATTTGAGTTGGCCCTTATACTCGTCGTAGTTCATTGTTGTACGTTGCACCTTAATCCCGAAACAAGTTCCTATGTCTGTGAATTTTGTTCATTAACAATGTCAATAAACGTTTTCTGATTCTGATTGTTTAACTCATTTTGTAATCAAATAATCGTTAACTGGTCTACATAGGAAAGCTCCAAAACATGCCATGTGCTGAGAAAAGAGGTTTAATGACTATGACTCATGAAAATGATTTGGGAAATGTGTCAATTAAATAAAAATTTTCTGTAAATATGCTCCTAAACTGTGCTCAAGCGGCTTCACTTCAGCTTCATCTGGACAAATTTGAGTAAACATTCCATATCAACAGATGAACAGATCAACAGAATAATTGCTAGATTAATCGATTAGCAAAATAATCGCTAGTTGCAGCCTAATAGCTAGATTTGACATTTCAGAATCAATAAATAGTATCAATCAAGAGAAAACTTTCTCTGCGGTTTACACAAGGCACAGTATCATCCAGCACTCAGTACTATTTAGCTTCATGGAACAACAACATTTTGGGAAGGGAGAAATTGTTGGTGAACAGTTATTAGCCTTTGAATTAAATAAAGAAAAGATATCTTCAATTTCCATAAGATTCCACTGAGACACAGATTGGAGCGTTGAGCCCCTCCACCTCACAGCTGCCTCAAGCATCTTCAATAACACAGTGCAATTATGTGTGGTCCAGCCTGTTTTATCTGCTGATGAATATGGAGCACAGCAATTACAGGTAATTAGAGACACAATGGAACAAAGACACACATGGGTCTTTGCAGTGTCAGTTCATCTGGACTTGAACTCGAGATGGTCTCCTGAAACTATTGCTGCTGCTCCAATGTGCCCCCAGCATCGCTCTTTTCAAATATTGTACATTCACATAAGGTTAGAAAGTATAGTTAAAAAATACATTGCACACTTAAGTGGCAGATGTCCAAAATGTTTTTATTTTTTATTACGTTTCGGTATGTATCCATTGAAGGAAAAAGAAAAATGATCTGGCATAGGCTATCTGCTGAAACGTAATCATAATCAAAAATATTATTTCTTTTTTAAATCGCAGTTCCTTGCATTTGCACCTCTCCAAGTGTTATTTGCTTTACTGTTTAATTTAGAAAGTGTAGTTAATATTACAATCATATTTCAACTGAATTGATGAATGAATGATTCATCTGCATATGTGTTTATAAAACATGCTGATTTTCAATAATTAATGATTTCCTTTGTGGCTCTGGGGGCTACAAGGCAGAACCCACCTTGTCGTAGCTCTCCGCCTTTACGTGCCGTTGCTTGCGCAGTTGCTTGGCCACAGATTTGGGCAGCATCTGGTGCAGGAGGTCCTCTGCCAGCTGCCTCTGTCTCTTCAGATCTGCTGTCCTCTCATTCAGGCTCTGGGCATAGTCCTGGATCCAGGCGGTCATCTGTTTGAAGGAGCACAGGACCAGGGGGTAGATGAGGCAGGCCAGGCTCAATAGACACAGCCTCTGGCTGATGCCCGACGACAGGGCACGTGCCTCCAACCTCAGAGCTGCCCCAGCCCGCTCAGAAACACAGCGTTGAGTGCTCCTCAGGGCCTCAGTATAAGAGAAGAGCATAGACAACCGCTGGTCCTCCGAGAGCTTCCATGGCCTGAAGGCCAGCACATCTAGGCTGGAGTTCACCTTCTCCTCCATGTTCTGAGCCCAGCACTCACACAGCGGTGCAGAGAGCAGCCTGGAGAGCTCCAACCATCTGGATACATAGGTCCACTTCTGCTGGAAGTGCTCCTGGACAACACTGGTGTGAACATCTAACAGCTGTTGATACAGTTCCTCACAGTACACTAGCAGTCTCACAGACAGCACATCTCTCCAGTGCGTGTGTTCCTTCATTCTCAACACAGTGTCTGGGAGAGAACCCCACAGGTCCAGCAGCTGAGTGATGACAGCTGAAAAAGCACAGTTACCATTGTCCTCTCTGGAAATGTTGTCTTCTCTCAGGCTCCTGGTAATGTTGGTGCACACAGCGCTCAGCTCCATTCCACAGGGCAGTACATCCCTCTCCTTGCAGAGATCAGCCAGAGCAGCCATCACCTCCTCCTCTGTCCCTGAGGCGGACTTCCAGACACGCCTGAGGTGCTGCAGCCTGCCCACCAGCTGCAGGAGGCCCACACTCCTGCACGAGGTGAGCTCTGACAGTGCCCAGTCTGTGGAGTGAAGGAGCTCCAGGTGAGTCATGAGGTCAGAGGAGACGGCTCCGAGCAAAGCCAGCAGGGACAGGAGACAAGCCACCAGGAGCCGCTGCACCGTGGGACTGCGTCCACACGCCGCCACCAGGGGGCACCTGTGTGAGCAGGACAGCTTTAAAGGTTTGATAACTCAACACTGCAGAAACAATAAGAAAACGTACCTGTTGGAATTAGCTTTGCAACAAACCATCTGTAAACAACCTTTAAAAACATTCTCTAGGTTACTGGAATTGTGGTTATGGAGTAGTTTTATCCACCAAATTTTATTGCACCGAATCACCAAAGCAAGTTCCTAGCCTGTGAATTTTGTTCACTGACAATGGTAATAAACTGATGTATCCTCTCCCTGTGCGCCCTGATGTATCCTCTCCCTGTGCGCCCTGATGTATCCTCTCCCTGTACGCCCTGATGTATCCTCTCCCTATGCGCCCTGATTGCACTGTATCCTCTCCCTAAGTATGGGAAGTTTTGGTGCTCTAATAAACAAGTCGGCGGAAGTGGTTTGGTGCTGGCCCTGTGGTGTCATCACTAGGTGGCTCGTAGGGAGGAGACTGACCTGGACAAGAGGGAGGCCCTGTTACCCATGACACCGATCGGCACGTGGAGCCATGAATGCTTTACCTTTCCTATGTAGCTCACTCCCAAAGTTAATATTTTTTTTTATGACTGTCCCTTTTTATCTTCTATAGGACCTTAAAAGTCCAGAACATTAAGAATGCCACCAATTCCATGGTGTGCAAATAATAATTTAACATCCAGTTAAACACTCAGTTTGCAACTTCGCTGGTGAAGAAACTGTCCAGGAGACCATCACCAGAGTTCCTCTACCAGCTACCTTGACATGTTGACAACTAAACTTTTAAAGTCTGTGCAGAGCAATTTATTTGCACCAGCATTTAGTCGGCTCTCATTAAGGTGACAAACAAAGTTGGGGGTAACTGGTAAAGCTGGAAATGATTAGAGTACATAAATTACTTTTTTAGAGTAATAAGGAATTGAAACGCGTTTGTATTGTAAATCTAGTACTAGTTACTTTTTCAAATCAGTAATGTGTTAGTATTGGTTACGTCATCATCGGTTTGCTGGTCTCATCTCCTCACCGCAATCACAGAGCCAGTTTGTTTCCAGCCGCAGAGTAGAGAGAGAGCTGCGGCAGCAAACACTTGTTTCGGCGTGTTTGAGCATGCGCCACTGCGCAACTGGGAGTTTTGTCCTCACGCTAAAGAGATATGAACTTTCAGATGCGTGCTCTGAAAAACTCCTTCTCCTTCCTTATAACCGCTATTTTGTATCTGAGGTGTAAATGTAGGGTAACTGCGATTGGTGAGGTTTATTTAAATACACTACAGTTTAAAACAAGCGCTGTTGTTGGGCATCGCTGCTCTTGTCAATCCACTCATTTTGTTCTCATTGCTTGAGGACAGGCCGACACGTGCTTATTGTATGGCATTGTATTGTGGTCATCTGTCAACATAAAAAAGAAATAAAGCTCAGTCAAACGCATGTACTTTGCTTGTTTATTTGATATTTTAATTATTATGCAACTGTGTTCAGCAACGCAAAGGATTGTGGGCAAACAATATATTGTATACAATAATGTTGATTATTGGTAACGCAAAGAGTACTCTAAGGTGTTACTTTTATTAACAAAGCAGCACAGTAATGTAACCTCTTAGTTTTCCAGGGCAGTAATCGAGGTAACGTAACTAGTTACTTTAAAAGTAATACTACCAACACTGTTTTTTAGAGGCAGGAACTTAACAGACTAGAAAGGATCAACAGAAAGATGAATGCAGCAGCGTACAGTGACATCCTTGATGAAAACCTGTTCCAGAGCGATCTGGACCTCAGAGTAGGGCCAAGGTTCATCTTCAACAAGACAACAATTGAATGAATGTCCTTGAGTGGCCCAGAGGCCAGACTTGAACCTACTTGAAAATGGCTGTAACCAAACCTCACCATCTAACCTGATGGAGCTTGAGAGTTCTGCAAAGAAAGATGGAAGAAAATGCTCAGAACTAGATGGGCCAAGCTTATAGCATTAAACTCACAAAGATTGAGGCTGTAATTAGTGCCAAAGTGCTTCAACAAAGTATTGAGCAAAGGCTGTGAATACGAGCAAGTGCTTTATTCTTCTTTCACAGTGGGCTCTCATGGGGGTCTCAACCAAGATGTTTTCAGCAAAAATCATTTAATTTTCTATATTTTTATGCAATATTATTAGCAACTTATTACTCAGTTTATTGTGAGGGTCTCCCACAGTCCTAAATGTCACTCCTTCTCCTCTGCTACGCCCCTGCTCCACCCCTTCTGCAGCAATCACTGAAGCCCTTCTCCTGCTCTTCTGCAGAACAGTTCGAGGCTCTAGAAAACACTACAGGTTGCTAACTATTAACACTATTTTTCATTTATAAAAACATGATTTGCACATTTGTGAGAAGTTGAACCATGCTGTGCGCATCTCAAATTTGGAGAGAGAGAGGAGCACTCAGGTCTTCGTAAATATTGAATTGATTAAAAACTAAAGTCAGATGATGCTACTGATGCCTCCCTGTTTAATTGTAAAAGGAACAGTGCAGCTGCTGCACAAAAAGCCTATTCTGTCATTCAGAAAAACTGCCTGGACAGGTTGGTGCCCCTCAGAGCACCTGATGCCCTAAGCACTGTGTGTGATGTGCGGAACATCTATTGTAAGTTAGCATTAGCTTAAAGACAAAAGCACTTACTTTTATAAACATAGATTTTCCCCAGGGGAAGTTTTTTCATGGTACGTACAGGTCTTAACATGCTGCCTGTGATTACTCGCTCTTCGTTTTGTTTTAAATAATTATTGATTTGTTATAGCGAGACTCATCTAATTTCTTATAAGGAATGAATGGAGCAGGAAGTGGAGCTCCGCAGTTATAAGGCAACCGGAACTAGCCGCTCGGCTTTGTGAAAAAAAGGCCCTATTCACCCTATTCCGGAAGTACGCCTGAGCGCCACCATCCGAGTAATCCGTCTTCCGGTTGTATTGGGTCTGCCGGCCACCAGAGAAAATAAATTCTACACAGACTAAAAAGTCGTTTTCAGGCTGCCCAGAGAATTGGTGCATTGTTGCCTTGTTGGTCACGTGAACACTTTTTACACAAATCAATCTACTTTAGAGCACGTTTTAGTGGCAAGACTTTTCCCTCGCTCTCCAGCTCGACCAGAAGTGCCATAACAACTGAATGACAAAAATAGACAGTGTAAGGTGCAGAATCAACACTTTAGGGCAGAATAAGGTGAATAGTATATTGCTGATGCTTCAGTCAATTTCTACGACGGAGTGTAAGGGCCAACCCAAATTTAAAAAATTGCGGTGCACTACGAGAATAATAATAAACTCGTAAATTAACGAGAGTAAAGTCGTAAACTAACAAGAATCAACTCGTGAATTAACAAGAATAAAGTTGTAGTCAAAATGGCTTGTATGAGTTGTATGAGGCGATTTTCACCAATAATCTGCTCCCTCGACTTCAGCCGCTTCACCCTTCGAAACTTTGTATAAAGTCACCATTCTTTATTTGTGTGCATCGGTTTTACAACACAGCACTACGGGCTTGTGGAGCCGTGCGCACAGTGCCGCCCAGTGCTCCAGAACCTGTACCGCGGGCCTGGGGGGCGTTGTGGACGGGTTCTGAAGAATTCGGGATCAGGGACTAAACCCATAAACTCTGTGTATTGGACTAACTCAGGGGTGTCCAAACTTTTTCCACTGAGGGCCGTATTGAAACTTACACAGACCAGAGGGCCACAGACAACCCGACAATGAAGTGAACCATTCAAAATGTTGCATTTGTTTTAGTTTCCATACACCTCCATACCTTTGTTAAGACTTATACCAACCCAATATTATTGTTCTAACATAAAATGTTTTACATTTTTCCAATTTTACAGTAAAAAGTACTACTTTTTGTTGTTTGGGCCAACTTAGCAGGAAGCCTGAGGGTCAACAAAAATTGGTCTGAGGGCCGCATTTGGCCCCCGGGCCATAGTTTGGACACCCCTGGACTAACTTATAAACATTTGGAGACACACAGTGATGCTCTTAGTCCTCTGGGGAACTTCATAAGTGTTCATTCTTTGGAAAATCAAAGACACCTCGCAGTTGGGATGTGTATGTGACGTACTCCGGTGTTGGGTGCACGCGTGTTGTTGGAGCTGCGCTCATGCATGGCCGTATGAGCACTTTATGTCTTTATTAGCTATAGTATCCCCTCATTGTAGTTATCAGCCTCGACTTTATTTTGACTATGACTTTATTCTCATAAATGTATGACTTTATTCTAGTTAATTTATGAGTTTATTCTCGTAGTAGTCCATGCTCTCTAGAGGGGCTGGACGCTCCACTTCTCTGGTGTTGCCTACGGGGAGAGGCGGTGGGCTGGTGTGGGTTTGCTTATTGCCCCTCAGCTCAGCCGCCATGTATTGGAGTTTACCCCAGTGAATGAGAGGGTCCCTACGCCTTCGGGTTGGGGACAGGTCTCTCACTATTGTGTCGGCCTACGGGCCGAACAACAGTGCTGAGTACCCGGCCTTCTTGGAGTCCCTGGGAGGGTGCACGACAGGGGACTCCGTGTGTATCTTACTGGGGGACTCAACGACAAGTGACACCTGGGGAGGGGTGATTGGGAAGAAGGCCTCCCCGATCTTTAAACCCGAGCTGTGTGTCAGTTATTGGACTCTCTGTCTGGCTATGTTCAACGGACTGTCCATAACGAACACCATGTTCAAGCAGACCAGGGTGTCCACCAATGCTACGTGACACCCAGGACACCCTAGGCCGGAGATCAGTGATCGACTTTGTTGTCGTGTCATCTGTACCTCCGGCCGTGTGTCTAGACACTCGGGTTGGAGCTGTCAACGATCACCACCTGTGGTGAGTTGGATCCCGTCTGGCGGCGGAGGAAGCCGGACAGACATGGCAGCCAAGCGTATAGTGTAGGTCTGTTGGGAACGTCTTTACGGAGCCCGCTGTCAGCAGCGGTCTTACGATTCACACCTCCGGAGAGTTGTCTCCATCCCGGTAGGAGAGGCCGGGACATTGAGTCCGACGGACCATGTTCTCGACTCTCATTGTCAATGCGGCTGCTCAGAGCTGTGGTCGCAAGGTCTCAGGTGCCTGTCCGCGGCGGCAACCCCCGAAACCCGGTGTGACACCGGAAGTAAGGGATGCCGTCAGGCGGAAGAAGGAGGCCTATCAGGCGCTTTTGGCTTGTGGGACTCCGGGGCCGTGTGACGGTATGTGGTGGCCAGCGTGTCGGCAGCTCGTGCTGTCACAGAGGCAAAACCCCGGGCTGGAGAGGTTCGGGAGGAGGCCTGGAGGAGGACTATCAGTCCGGCGCCTCAGGAGGGGGAAGCAGTGCTCCACCAACACCGTTTCGTGCGGGTGGAGACCTGCTGACCTCGACTGGGGATGTCGTTGGACCGTGGAAGGAATACTTTGAGGACCTCCTAAATCCACTGTCATCTCTTCTGAAGAGGAAGTAGGAGACTGAGGACTCAGAGGTTGACTCATTCCATCCCAAGCCGAAGTCACTGAGGTTGTTTTGGCAAACTCCTCGGTGGAAGAGCTCGGGTGGAATGGATACGCCCTGAGTACCTAAAGTCTCTGGATGTTGCAGGGCTTGTCTTGGTTGACACGTCTCTGCAACATCACGTGGCGGTCGGGACAGTGCCTCTGGACTGACAGACCGGGGTGGAGGTCCTCTGTTTCAAGAAGGGGGACCGGAGGGTGTGTTCCAACTACAAAGGGATCACACTCCTTCAGCCTCCCTGGTAAGGTCTATTCCAGGGTACTGGAGAGGAGAATCCGACCGATTGTCGAACCTCGATTCAGGAGGGAGCAGAGTGGTTTTCGTCCTGGTCGTGGAACATTGGACCAGCTCTATACTCTCCATCGGGTACTCGAGGGTTCATGGGAGTTTGCCCAACCCCAACATGTGCTTTGTGGATCTGGAGAAGGCTTTTCCGACCGTGTCTCCACGGGGTTGCCCTTTGGGGGTGTCTGCGGGAGTACGGGGTCTGGGGGCCCTTTGCTTAGGGCCTGTCCGGTCCTGTATACGGTAGCAGGAGCTGTGTTTGCATTGCCGGCAGTAAGTCAGACCTGTTCCTGTGCGTGTTGCCCTTTTGTCACGGTTCTGTTCATTGTTTTTATGGAACATGAATTTCTAGGCGCAGTCAGGGGTCGGAGGGGTCCGGTTTGGGGACCGCAGGTCTCATCTCTGCTGTTTGTTTGTTATGTTGTCCTGATGGCTCCATCAAACCTGGACCTGCAACAGGCACTGGGACTGGTTTGCAGCGAGTTGTGAAGCAGCTGGGATGAGAATCAGCACCTCCAAATCTGAGGCCATGGTTCTCAACCGAAAAAAGGTGACTTGCCCTCCTCCGGTGGGTGGGGAGTCCCTCCCCCAAGTGGAGGAGTTAAGTATTCGGGGTCTTGTTCACGAGTGAGGGATAGGATGGGGCGTGAGATTGACAGGCGGATCGGTGCAGTCGGAAAGCAAAGCTCTCGATTTACCGGTCAATCTACGTTCCTACCCTCACCTATGGTCATGAGCTTTGGGTAATGCATCGAAAGGACAAGATCGCGGATACAAGCGGTCGAAATGAGTTTCCTCCGCAGGGTGGCTGGCGCTCCCTTAGAGATAGGGTGAGGAGCTCAGTTCACACGGAGGAGCTCGGAGTAGAGCCGCTGCTCCGTCCATGTCGAGAGGAGCCAGCTGAGGTGGCTCGGGCATTTGTTCTGGATGCCTCCCTAGGGAGGTGTTTCGGGCATGTCCCACCGGGAGGAGGCCCCGGGGAAGACCCAGGACACACTGGAGGGCTATGCCACTCGGCTGGCCTGGGAACGCCTCGGAATCCTCCCGGAGGAGTTGGAGGAAGTGTCTGGGGATAAGGAATCTGGATCCTGCTTAGATGCTCCTCGCTGTACTCGCCGCCCCGCGACCCGGCCCCGGATAAAGCTGAAGAAGATGGATATCTCGTAGTGCCCCACATTTTTCTTAATTTGGGTTGGCCCTTATACTCCGTCGTAAATTACAGCTGGATGTTAAATAACTTTGGAGAACAGTATAATTAAATTTAATTCATCACATATCTAAATCCTGTCTTCTTCTCCTGCTCTTCTGCTGCTGTTCTGTCCTCTTTCCGCTTCTCATTCTATATGCCCAAGTAAACCAACACTAAAGTTCTGACAAGGAAAAACAGGTCTGATTTAGACAACATTAACGACTCTAAAAACGTGAATGAAAACTGTAAGAGTCCTGTGTGCTGCGTTATGTGATAGTATTATACTGAATTAATCTGCCGTATTTAACATCATTAACAAATCGAACTTAAGCACTTAAGTATTTAAATGATCCCTGAACTGAGTGAGACAAAATAAAAACTCAAAACGAGGTTAAAATCTCCTGTTTGGCGCTGGCTCTGAGCACTGCACCGGGAGCGCGGAGGAAACGACGGACACTCACGTAGCAGGAAGCTTAGAGAGTGAGTTTCATGGCAGTTGGCACTGTCAGCAAATAGATCTAGAGGAACAGCAAGCAGCACGAAAGGCATGACTTCTAGTGACGAGGGGTGGCATAGGAGGGGACGTTGATTCATGATGGAAAATTATAATAGCATTTCACAGGATGTTATAATGCCTTGTATATAAGTGAAGCCTGTTTTTTTTTAATGTAACGTTTATTTAGCAGCAATAAATTAAGAACACATTCTATATTCAATAAACTACACTGTTGTTTGGGTAGTGTTTATTAAATCTCACCTATTGGCACAACCTTCAGGTTCAGTTCTGATGCTTCTGATGCGCAGGTCACAAACCAAAACCACAGTTTCTACCTGCAAAGTGTGTCAACCGCTGTCCGCGATGCCTGCAGTCCCGGGCCACTCTTCTTGCTCCTGAATAAACCTGTTTTGAGAGGCCGAAACTCAGGGTCCCAGAGGCAACACTCCTTTTTCATCAGGTCTACCACTGGAGACATGAGCCTGCACCGTCCTGTACGCCACTACTACGGTCCTGTACGCCACTACTACGGCCCTGTACGCCACTACTACGGTCCTGTACGCCCACTACTGACGGTCCTGTAACGCCTCACGGTATCGCCACTACTACGGTCCCACAGCTCCATGGGTCTATTGAAATAACGCGCCACCTGGACCCGTGCACTCCCTCTCTCTTTCGCTCCCTCCGTTCTTCCTCTCTCTCTCTTCCTCCGTCTCTCTCGTCTCCCTCCCTCCGTTTCTTCCTCTCTCCTCTTCCTACGCTCTCTCTCTCCCTCTCTCCTCTTCCTTCCTTCCTTCCTCCCTCCTCGCTCCTCCCTCCCTTCCTCCTCCCCCCCGTCACCCCCTCAATCTCCCTCTCGCTCTTCTCTCTGGACTGTGCTATCCTTCGAAGTAAAAAAACAACTTTGAATGGATTATTTCCGTTAATGTTTAGGGACTGTCAACAATTAACACCACGTGGTGGAAACCCCCTTATAACCCAATGAAATGTGGGGTGAATGTTTAGGCCTCTGTAGGCCTCTGAACCTGCAGACCTTTAATGTGAAAAGAGCTTGAGACGAATTGTAAGAAGCTGCGTGGTGGAGCCATAGAATCTATGGGAGGACAGTGTTGTGCTCTGCTTCTGACCTGAAGAAACAATTTGCCGCGAAGGTTGCTATGATGAATCCGATCTCGATTCGGGCTCCGTGAGGCGGTGACTGCATCAGAAGGAACGGAACCGACATGTTGTGGCGCACAGTGCTGCACTACGTCGCGCCCGGGGGCGCTGTTTGGGAACCGCGGAACAAAGACCTTCTCCTCGACTATTTGTAACTATTGTGTACCGAGAGGAGGCAGCGACACCGCCAAGTAAGAAACGGGGTCCTGTGGGAACGAAGTTTACGTTTTTCTTTGTTGTTGGGTCCACAGTAGCGGCTCACGTAACATGAAAGTTCAAGCTGCCGGTGTAAGTGTATGTAGTGTAGTGTAGTGTAGTGTAGTGTAGTGTAGTGTAGTGTAGGCTTTAATGGTGTGAGGCTTTAATAAGTAGGGCTATAATAAGTAGGCTTATAATAAGGTAGGCTATAATAAGTAGGCTATAGTTGCTGAACAAAGTGTTATTGTTTAGTACGTTGTAGTTTAACATGAACTTGAAGCCATGAAGTACAAATAAATGTATTAATGTTATAAGATCCATGTTCCAACTCATAAATCTCAAATTGGGATGCTTTTCACATTGTTAACAGGGGCCTCGCGGGTGTGTGCGCTCCTCAGACTTGACCCAAACCCCGCTACATGAGCGCACTGGACCCCAGCAGCGAGGCACAGTAGGCCAGCCTGTGGACCAGCTGTGGCCAGCCTGTGGACCAGCCCCCGCCATGACCTCGGGACCAGGCGAAACAGCGGAGCGGCCAGCACACCGGGAGAACAAACCGGAGCCACCACCGGCCTGAGCAAGTCCACTCCTCACACATCTCATCGAGGGTTCGTAATCCAGGAGGGAAACATGCCCTTCCCCGTGAGTACTGAGCCTGGCAGTGCCAACCTGGTGCACCAGCTCTATAAGTGCACTGCAAGCCTTTTTTTTCCTTTGTTTTTTAAGTAAAAAATGTATTCGAAAAGATATGAGCAGCAAAAAAATAGCAGAATACTTAGGTAGATGAATGATATAATCTTTGGGCCCTCTACAGCAGTGTCTCTCTCCCATTTTTTCCTTTTTTTTTTTTTTTTTTTTTTAAATAATTGCTTCAATAATTGCTCAGTACACTCTAAAACTCCAAACCATTCACAATTAAACTCATATATGAATGAAGTGTTCTCCAGCACAGTGGTTGAAAATATAGGCCAATGAACTACAAAAATGTGTGGATAAATCCTATTGATCCACACATGTTTAAAGTTAAGATATCGGTTCATGGTTCAAGTTAAAGTTTAGGTTAAAATTAGGCAAGCAGCTAACCTTAACTATGGTTAAGGTTAAGGTTAACTATGGTTGAGTTTAGGATCAGTCTGAAAGTCAAAATATAAGTTCCCCAAGAGGCATGGAAAGCCAACACGTTTTTGCGTGCGTTCAGTTGGAGCGGCCTTCGTTCTCGGTGGATTGCCTGAGCCTGAGGAGACACCGAGCGGACATGAAGACGGACAGCCTCCCTCTCAAAGGTAACGTTCTGCTTTCATGTTTTTGCTAATGGACAACTCTTATTAGGACTAAGGCGATTTTGTCTTGTGTCCAGATGAATACTTTTGGAACTTTTTCTACCAATTGTAATTGAATTCATGCAAGATGGGTAAATTTAATACCATAATTATGGATCATTCCAGGCATATACCATGCAGAAACATTTCCTTGTAGATAATGTTCTTTACCCACAGAGAAATGTAGTATCACCAGTGATCCTCAGTGGGCTTGTCCCGTGGCTCTTTGGTCTTTTAAAATATTTTTGGCTAGTGCATCTCTGAGGAGAACACGCTGCTTTCTTCCAAAACATTTTCTGTATAGTATATAGGGGTAAAGGATGTTGACAAAAATTGAAATCTTGATATTTTTTGCATTGTCCATCAGAAATGTGTGAAAATCCAAGGTTCAGGTATTGTATAAAAAATCAGAATCAGAATCAGAAAGGGTTTATTGCCATTGTCAATGAACAAAATTCACAAACATAGGAACTTGTTTCGGCCTTAAGGTGCAACATAAAACACTGAGCAATGATAAAAACAATATGTATGAAATCAACGGGGCATGCATTAGGAAACAATTAAAATTTACTATAGTTTAAGATAAAAATAGACTTGCTGTGTACACAAGAACATGTCGGTGTAATCCCTCATTCGTCCAGGAGTGTTCCATTGTAGAAAAAGATTCAGAAAAAACAGAGTCCAGATGACTACAACTGAATCTTTTTCTACTATGTACACAAGAATTTACAGTTTAATTTACAGATCTAGTGCAGAAAGTGACAGTGCAGTGAGTGATTGATTGAATTGTAGTTAAAGTGACAGGTGTTAAGAAGTGTTCATGAGTCCAACGGCAGAGGGAAAGAAACTATTCTTGTGGTGGGAGGTTCTAGTCCGGATGGACCGTAGCCTCCTGCCTGTGGGGAGTGGCTCAAATAGACCATGTCCAGGGTGAGAAGGGTCAGCTGTGATCCGACCTGCTCGTCCCTCCATCTCCACTCCATTTGTACATAGTTTGTACCCTACTATCACAGGTTTTATATGACATTACAACTGTATATAGGTCCATACTGCTTAACAGGATTAGGGCAGGTAAAATGTGGTGGTAGGATAAATCTAGCAAGATACTGGACCTTGCTTTGTGTTGTTTGCTTTGTGCAGAGCTGAGGCTGCAGGAGCCCATGCTGACCTGTGAGCTCTGTGGACAGGTGGACTTCACCTCTGCTTTCAAAAGGTCCAAGAGGTTCTGTTCAACAGTTTGTGCTAAACGGTAAGTGCCCAAAAGAACCCTTGTGAAACTCAAAAGTCACAATATATTAAAACAATTAAATAATTGCGGTCAGATATAAAGTGCTGCTTTTACAAAATAGTGTATAGTATAGTATAGTATAGTGATACTTATTCACCTTAAAAGTTGAGTACCCCTGCTTCAAAGGTGCACTGTTCAAAACAATGATATTCAGCATCGTCCGTGTGATACGAGTGGGTATGGAGTATATCCTCAGGCCAGGACCAGAACCTCCCTGAGCTCCTGGACAGACAGATGCCTCTAGAGGGCCCCCAAGAGTATAGTATATTTATGTATGTGTGTATACTGTATGTATGTATACTGTGTGTGTGTGTGTGTGTGTGTGTGTGTGTATGTGTATATATATATACATCTATATATCTATCTATCTATATCCAGAGATTGATCATAGGCACAGAGAGAGGAGGGCTCACTCTGTGACCAAGATTCCAAAATATCAGACACAATTGATCGCAACTCGTCTTTGGTCATACGAAGTTCTACGTTTAATCTTTGTTCCTGTCTCACTGTTTGAACTACAACTGTAGACTGTATAAATAAACTGATATGTACAATCTAAGCCTACAACCCACATTTTATCCGCTCAATCATTAATCTTTCATTGCAGACAGTGCAAATTGTGCAGTGGACACCCAGCTTTAGTCAACCAAACATTTTATTAGTCAGGTAGTTAATTTTATTGTGCACTAAAGCAGAAAGTGGAAACAACATGGACATAGTTTCCAAGTCTGCCTCTTTATAGGCGCCCTACTTCATTTTGAGTTGCTGGATTAAATGTCAACAGGCAAACCCATTCTCATAGTGTTTTCCCTTTGTCCCTCTGGAGGATGAGGTGTCATTTTCACCAATGTGGCATCCTTGGTTCTAGTATTGATTTCCAAGTACAACATTAGTTCAATCTGATGTGTCCTTCAATTCTTTTGAATCTTGTCATGTCTGTAAACACAGTCATGTTCTTTTTCCACATAACTTTCATCGCCTATAGGACAAAATGGCGGTCAGCATTGTTTCTAACTAGTGTGTTTCTCTGCAGCTACAGTGTGGAGTGCTCCAAGAAAGTAGGGCTCTTCACAAATGCCAAAGCCTCCATAGAGAACATGAAGAAGCTGAGCACTCTGAATGGGCCCCTTAGAAGCTGTCCTCAGGAGACGAGGAGAAAGGTGGGCACAGGCTTGATGTTGTGTTTCGTGATCTGATTTTCTATCTATCTACTTTGGTGAGATATTGTGATTCACTGCTTCTCTGTTGAATTAATCTCTGTGTTTAAAGGGGACATATGCAAAATCAACTTCAGTGAGCATTTAACCTTGTTATTTAACCTTGAGATTCAGTGACAGTTTTAGGCCCTGTTCCCATTCAATCTAATGGAGAAAACTTTTTTTTTTTTTTTTTTAAAAGGTACAGAGCTTAGTTAAAAATATTAATAATGCATTCATTTCAGTTGATGGTGTCAACCCAAAAGAACAATAAAAGGACAATAGCCTAATTAAAAAAAAATCCAAAATAGTGCATAATTATTATTATTATTATTATTATTATTATTTATTATTATTATTATTAGCCTTTTTACAGCTACAGGGTTCAAATCATGGTCTAGTTTTCTCCTAAAAAATCCAGAAAGAATAAATAAAATTCAAACTTTTAAAAAAACTAGCTAAAACAATTTAGCCAACAATTTTACACTGCATTCTTGGGTATTTCTGTTTTCTCCTTCTTTTTCTCTTAAAAATGAGCCCATTCCATCAAATTAGCCTTTTGACACTGTTTCTTACTGCATACTGAAAGTATGTAATGATTTGACATATTACAGCACTAGAATCATATAGTGCTCCCTCTAAACAATGCTCCTGGGGTGCAGAGAATGTCATACATTTTAGGCAGATAAGAAAGTTTTACACTTTTGTAATTTGACAGGTTTGAAGAGATGTCTTTCTTGTAATTATGTACATTTGTGCTCAAAAATATTATAATATGCACTATTTCAATTTTGCTTATTTGGACCTAGAGCTCTGAAATGTTACAGAATTGTTGTTGGGCAATGACTGTAGAGAATTTGTAGTGTCTAATATGAAGTATGTCTTTGCTAGTGCCATTTGAAACAACCATTACAACCATTACTTTCAATATAAAATATTTTATCAGTATATATAATGCAGTAGCTTTGGCTGTGCTCTACTTGCATTGCTTCCATTCACCAGAAACGATTAACTATTAAATGGTGTGTAACACATGTATTTTGACAATGTATCGCTTTAATACTTGTTATAATTTGAAAGACAAAGACCAATTATTTACTAGAGGATTAGTTAAAATAGGTGGGCCTTAACTGGGTACTCAAAGTTTATTTTGATTGATTCATGCATGTTAAAAAATCCTGCAACTGAGGGAAAAAACATAGTAGGCACTTGTCCTCATTAAAGTAGACATATTGTGTGGGCCAATTCCCACAACAATTCTATGCAAGGCAAGTTTATTTGTAGAGCACAATTTGTACACAAGGCAATTCAAAGTGCTTCACACAACAGGAAAAAAAAATGCATTAAAATCACAAAGACAAGACAGAAATCGCAAGGTGCCATTTCAGGCATAGCTCAAGACATAAAGTGAAGAGTGCAAAGAAAAGCATTTCAGTCATATGTACATCCAAACAAAACAGTTTTAGCTTAGATTTGAACATTGCCAGAGTGGAGGCCTGTCTCACATCCTCAGGAGACTGTTCCAGATTTTAGCTGCATAAAACTGAAACGCAGATTCCCCATCTTTAGTTCTGACTCTGGGCACCAGCAGGAGACCGGTCCCTGAGGCCCTCATAGTCCGAGATGGTTCATATGGCACTAACATGTCCGAGATGTACTTTGGTGCTTGGCCATGGAGACACTTGCAGAGCTTTTTTGAAGTCTATTCTCAGAGAGCCAGTGCAGAGTCCTGAGCACAGGACTAATGTGATCGTACTTCCTGGTTCTAGTCAGGACCCGAGCAGCAGTGTTCTGGATGTACTGCAGCTGTTTTACAGCTCGTTTGGAGAGGCCAGTGAGCAGGTCGTTACAGTAGTCTAATCTACTGGAGACAAACGCATGGATAAGTCTCTCCAAGTCTGGTTTAGACACTAGACTTTTGATTTTGGCAATGTTTTTTAGATGGTAAAAAGCTGCTGATGTTATTGATTTGACGTGGCTGTTAAAATTCAAGTCTGAGTCCATTATTACCCCCAGATTAGGTTTTAGAGCGAGACTCTGGAGGTGACTGTTAACACGTTCTCTTTGTTTCTGTGGGCCAAAGACGATGATTTCAGTCTTGTCTTGAGTTCAGCTGGAGAAAGTTGTTTTGCATCCACACACTGATCTGTTGGACGCAGTGACAGAGTGAATCCACTGCCGTCAGTGAAACATAAGCTCTGAGTGTCGTCTGCATAATTGCGATGGGACACATTTTTGCTGCTTATCAACTGACCCAAAGGCAGCATGTAGAGGTTGAACAGAAGGGGTCCCAGGATAAAGCCTTGGGCCTTGGGGCACCCACAGGTCAGGGGCATCTGGTCTGAGACACAGTTACCAATTTTATCAAATACTTCCTGTCTTCCAGATAGGACTTTAACCAGTTTAGGGCAGTGCCAGTGACGCCCACCCAGTCCTCTAGTCTCTGTTAGGGGCCCCATGATCGACAGTGTCAAAAGCAGCAACCTGGTCAGTGTTCAGGTGGATGTCATTTGTCACCTTGACAAGAGCAGTCTCTGTGCTGTGATCAGGTCTAAACCTGACTGAAAAACATCAAATGAGTTGTTTATTTAAGAGGGAATCAGTGGAGCTGTTGGTAAACAACCTTTTCAAGGACTTTGGCCCAAAATGGCAGATTAGAGATTGCCAGAATTACTCAGTACTGCAGCATCAAGACTGCTCTTCTTTAGGAGTGGCTTTATGACCACAGTTTTCAAAGACATTGGGAATGTTCCAGATTGAACATACTATACTATAAACTATGTGAGTGAGTGGTGCTAACAAACTGTTCAGCACAGACTTTAGAAATCTGATGGGTAAACACATCGAGGCAGCATGTAGATGAACTCAGTCTGGCGATGATCTCCTGGACAGTTTTGTCAGTTACAGGTGCAAAGTGGGTCAGCTTTAAGTGTGTAGGTGGTTTTAGGGTTATTTTTTGCATTGTAGAATTCATAGCATTTTGAATGCCCTGAATTTTGTCATTAAAGAATAATGCAAAGTCATTACACTTGGATGTGGAAATGAGTTCTAGCGGCAGCTGAGCTGGAGGGTTTGTTTATCGGTTTACTGTGGCAAACAGGACACGCGAGTTGTTACTACAGCTTCCAATTATTTCAGAAAAAATATCCTGCCCTAGTTCTACATTAGATGAAGTTGTACATGTACAACTTCTCTCTGTAAATCTCTTTTTAAACCTCGTGGAGCTTTGACTTGCGCCATTTTCGTTCGGCCTGGCGGCACTCCCTTTTCTGTGCCCTGACTGAATCATCATTTCTCCATGGCACCTTCTGCTTATTTTTTTTTACAATTTTAGCCTTCATAAGGGCAATGGTTTCGAGATCATTCAAAACACTAGATGTAACGGTTTCAACAAATCATTTACATTAGAACATGAGAGACATTTTCAAAGTTTATCATTTCCAAGTTTCCTGTGCCGTCATTTATGTGTCTCCTCCGAACAAGTGCAGGACCAAGCCGTGGTTTAGGATAACACAGATCAAAGAAGACACAGAAATGATCAGACAGCGCAACATCGACCACATTGACGTTTGAAATATTAACCCCCTTTGTAATTAGAAGATCTAGAGCAGGGGTGTCAAACTCATTTTGGGCCGCGGGCCGAATTTCGACGCTCAGGTTGGGTCGCGGGCCCGAACATAACGTAAAATATAAAACAATAAAAGATATAAGAAATAAATAGCTTTATAGTAATAGTTCTTTGTGGACACATTCATGCAGCAGCAGCAGAAACAAAACATGGACTTGTGATATGATTTCTGATATGAAATGTTGAGATCACAGATCTGTTGGTTGTTGCTGCACAAACTCAATATGATCTCACTATTTTATAGTTTAAGATGATTTTAGTGACAGATATATTCATGTGGTGAACCAAATGAGTGCATTGTGTTTGTATTCACAGTCCCATTAGTGTGGACACAGTTCACTACTTTATACATTCTGACCTGTGTTTTTACCTGTGGCTCATGATCTGTCCAGGTTTTGCAATGTTTTCCTCACAGAGCTGTCATCACAGAAGTTTGTTTTCTTGTTGTTAGCTCCACAATAGCTCCACTTTTAGCGCCGCGCTAATGTCCACAAAACCTCTCCTTTCTTTCTTCCACGTGTTTCCCAAAAACTTCTCTTTCCTGGTTAGGACCTCTGCTCAAATCTGTAAAGTGCGCGACGCGCGTTGGCACTTCTAAAAGACCTCGCACTTGCACCGGCAGCGCACAGCAGCGTGGGGGAGGGGCGGCCGCTGCAAAGGATTGTGGGACGTGTAGTTCCAGCGATAAAAATGCTATAGGTCTATCAGAAATGATTGAATATAAATTAGAAACGTTTGGCTGGCCAGATTAAAACGTCTGGGGGGCCAGATTTACACATTTACTGCCCTCTAGAGGCCGGAGGGAGCATTTGGTTTGTATTGACATGCCTGATCTAGAGCGTGCCCTCTGCTGTGGGTGGGGCCACTCACGCGCTGAGTAAGACCGAAAGTTTCAAGGACAGCATGAAGCTCACAAATATTATCAACATGAACATTGAAATCACCTGTTATGACCAAACCATCAAAGTCTGTGCATACAACTGAAAGCATCTCAGTAAAATCATCAATAAAACGTTGGCAGTGCTGAGGAGGCTTGTATAAAACAAAGAGAATGGATGGAGACTGTTTTAGCTCAATTTTTAAAGGATACGTACTCAAATGTTGAAAACACCCCAAAAGGACAACCTGTGGGTAACTATTTCATCTCTAACAAAAGAGATGAAATAGTTTTGAAATAATTAAATAATAATGAAATATTTTTTCTTCTCGTGTTTCAGATTCAATCATAACGTTGGGTGGAGCAGATTCTATTAGAACTACATTTCCTGTGTTTTTGTTAGTTAAAAACAAAAAAAAATCAAGATTATAAGAAGAAATAAAATGATTAACTAAGAATGATTTGTTACATAAGGATCTGACATGAATCAAATTTCTCAGATTGGGCAGCCTGACTCGCCTTTTGTTTTCCCATCTGTGTGATGTGACTACAGAAATAGCACTAGGGGAGGCTGTTTTTACACTGAGACCCAGTGCATCCTAGCTATGCACTGTAAGGAGGCCGGTCACAAACTGCATTGACTTCTATGTCAATTGATGCATTGACTTATAGGTTACATTTTGAGACTCGATAAATGCGTGTGCGCGTGTTTGGTTGAATAAATCATGGCTTTCACAAAGCAAAGACACCATGGCTGCCAAAGTCTCCACAGTGACGCAGCAGCAAACTACCATTCATGCCATGACCCAAGTGCCGTCCCATCCTGCCTCTGATACCAAACTTTGGACTAGATCAGATCTGTCAGAATATACTTCCTGCATGAGATTACTGCTAGGAAATCACCCCCCTTTCCGCACGGAAAGTTCACTTAGTAAAAAAATATTTTCCCTCCCACCGACGCGGAAAAAAACGAAAGTTACCTCTATGGGCTTTTCTATTGTCTAGTCCACGCGTAGGCTCTGCCTAGCCCTGAGAAAAAAACTATCCACCTGCTCCAATCATGTGAGGGATCCTCCTGGTCCCTATATAAGCCTGTATTCAATACAAATATCCTCTCAGGTAAGAGATGCTACGCCTGAAGGGAGAAGGCTACACACATTATCATAGAACTGCAGTTACATTAGGTAACTATGTTGTATGTGCTACGCCCTTTACGGGATATATATATATATAGATAGAGAGAGATATAGAGAGAGATATAGAGAGAGATATAGAGAGAGATATAGAGAGTAGAGGTAAGATCTTAAACCCGAGCCCGAATTTGGGGCCGGGTCGGGTCTAAAATGACAATCATTACGTTCGGGTCGGGCCGGGCCGGGCTTCTCTCTCGCTGACTTTTTAAATAAATATATGTTTATAAAAATGTATACTAAAACGATGTGTGGATACTAAACTAAGGAATACTTGTTATAAATAAATAATTTGGTTAAAACAGAGAAGGGGCTGTAAGGTCATTGCTGTATAACTACTACTAAACAGGAAGCGCAGAGCCTGGGCACGCTTTGCGCACGTGACGTGAATGTAATCTCCTGACGTGAATGTAGTCCGCATCTATATAAAATATATATATATATATATATATATAATTATATACATATATATATATATATATAATATATATATATATATATAATATATATATATATATATATATATATATATATATATATATATATATATATATATATATATATATAATATATATATATATATATATATATATATATATATATATATATATATATCACATATACATATATAAATACTATGGGATAAATTGAAATTTCGGGTTTGCTTCGGGCTCGGGCATGCAAATCAAGTTAATTGGTCGGGCTCGGGTCGGGTTGGGCTTTAATGCCCGCGGGCCTGGTCGGGTCCGGCTGGATTTTTCAGGCCCGATCTTACTCTAATAGAGAGATAGATATATAGATAGATATAGATATATGTCGGTGTAATCCCTCATTCGTCCAGGAGTGTTCCATTGTCGAAAAAGATTCAGTTGTAGTCATCTGGACTCTGTTTTAGAAAAAACGAACGTTTCAACTCATCCAAGAGTCATTCTCAATCAGTGAAACAAGTCTGAGAACTCTTGTTTATATCCTACTCTGTGAGAGCCCTGCCCACAGGGCGGGACCTCCTGCTAATGGCCCATTGAAACTGGGATGGGCCTATTGTTCTATTGTTCCCTGTCTCACCTTGAGTCCTATTTAGCATCCGAATGCCCCGGGCGTCTCCAGGGTTTCAGCAGACCATTATAAACAACTGGAAGGTTGAATCTTAAACCTCCATTACGATTTAAGGAAGGGTTCTCTTTTTTAACAAAGATGGCCTCCTTAACTCCTCTTTCAAACCATCTTTTCTCCCTGCTCAGAATCTCCTGAGGACTCTGAAGACAGTGAGGTGGAGATTCTGAGCAGGGAGAAAAGATGGTTTGAAAGAGGAGTTAAAAAACTCACACAGAGTAGGATAAAAACTGGAGTTCTCAGACTTGTTTCACTGATTGAGAATGACAAACAGAGTCCAGATGACTACAACTGAATCTTTTTCGACGAGATGGATAGATAGGATATATAGAGATGTATATTTCCTCACAGCGGAAACTGACAGCTGAAATCTCTGAGCTAGCTTTTTGTATCCTTCCCCTAAACCATGTTGTTGAACAATCTTTGTTTTCAGGTCATTTGACAGTTGTTTCAGAGAAGATGCAACAGGGAGAACACCTTGCAACTGGCCACCTTAAATACCCTTTCTCATGATTGGCTTCACCTGTGTATGTAGGTCAAGGGTCAATGAGCTTACCAAACACATTTTGTGTTCCAATAATTAGTTCTAAAGGTATTCAAATCAAAAAAACAACAAGGGTGCCCAAATGTATGCACCTGCCTACTTTTGTTTAAGTAATTATTGCACACTTTCTGTAAATCCTAGAAACTTCATTTCACTTCTTAAATATCACTGTTTGTCTGCTATATGATATATTTAATTGAAATTGCTGTTCTGAACAACCAATAATACATAAAGGAAAATCTTGAAAATGATCAGGGGTGCCCAAACTTTTTCATACCACTGCATATACATATACCGGTACATACAGACACAGACACATATATGATTGTGACAGGCCTAGATGTCAGTGAACTGAGTCAGTGATTCGTCTTTTGTCTCATCAGAAGCCGGCCCCTGTGTCCTGCCACTCTCCTCAGCCCGCCCCAGGAGAATCCAGCCAGTGTGCTGACCTGCCTTACCCTGGAGCCTCGTCCCCCCTGTCCCCCTGTCATGGCCTCAACATGGGCTCCAGCACGCTCTCCCACAGCCGACTGCCCCCTGACCCAGGACAGTGGAACGTGGACCATGTGTACGACTTCATCTGCTCTCTGCCAGGTTTGTGCTGATCTCCATTGCCAGAGTAGAACTACAGATATGGCTGAATATAATACCATGAAATCAGATGTGCGGGGTTTACTTGAATCTCTTAAATAAAAAATAAAGGATTTGGTTTGTAGTGCCTGTAGTGACCTGCAGTTCTGTTGCCGTACACAGCATTTAAGACTCCCATTTTATATCGAGAGAGAGAGAGAGAGAGAGAGAGAGAGAGAGAGAGAGAGAGAGAATATATGTGTGTGTGTGTGTGTGTGTGTGTGTATATGTGTATATATGTATGTATATTATGTTCTACAGCTCAGTTTAATTTAAGGTTCAGACAATGTAGAATGTTGGGATCATTTCCACCTCTTTTTACAGATGTCATTCAAGTTGTCGGTGTAATCCCTCATTTGTTCAGGAGTGATGGATTGTAGGAAAGGTTTCAAAGTTAGTCATCTGTTAATGTCTGTGTTTTATATAAGTCTGAACCATCACTGCAGTTTTATTGTTAATGTTTTTCCTGTTTGACAAACATTTTCCTATTTACATTGTATTTTACTTGTGCTGTGGCAAACATTTTCACCACCACCTTCAGATTGGCCAACATACATATACATTCATATTTAAATATTGCAATATTCAATGAAGAGCTCAAACTCTGTGTGTACTGTATTATATTAATGAAAATGTATTGTGAACTCTGATTTTTGTAAATATTGTGCATATCACATGACAAGCAGTCAACACTATATAGAGCACCAGGTGCGTTTGGCCTTTATGTCTGATGAAGCGAAACATTGCTCACCTGTGGTGCACCAGAATAAATTGGAGCTAATTTAGCTGTGGAGACTTAATTCTTTGGCTATTTTGTGGTCTTGAACGCTACTTAGACTTTGAATGTGCGTGTCCCTCTTCAGAAAAAGGTAGTCATCTGGACCATCTGAAATTAATTTTCAATCTGCGGAACTGGTCTGAGAAACACAACTTTGCACTGCACTGACTGAGTCCTGCCTTCAAGGAGAAGTGTTGCAGATACTGCTTTGTGGTAATCATTGGGCACGTTCATTTTTAGCTGCGCTTCGTCTGTATGATCGACGAGATTTGATGGCTGCAACGGAGCCGGAACTAAAAGTAAAGACGAAACAGCAACTCCACAATGGTTGAAAATGCGACGAAATAGTCAACTGGCTACTTAATGAAGATAAGCATGAGCATCGAAGGCCACAGAAAAAGCTGTGGTGAAAAACGATCAAACCATTGTCTAGTACATAAATAAATAAATAAACTTTTATTATTATATTACTATTATTATTGTTATCCTTATTACGTAGATCATTACGGCAATCAGACTAATCACAGGCTTTCGCCGCTGTTTGGTGGGCGTCTTCCCGTTACCCTCCCGGGAGTTGGCGGCTGCTTCAGCTGGTTGAACCCGTTCTTTCAACCCGTGATGTCAGAGCAAGTCGGGGTAAAGTCGGACACAAACACGCGCAGGTCTTGCTTATCCCGAACATCCCTATTATTAGTTTAACATAATATAATTAAGTATTTTAACTAGCTAGACATAAAATTCATATTTAAACAATGACCTTTCTACCTTTTTAGTAATAAAAATGTTCAAGCTAGTCTTGACTGCGTCTCAATTCTCCATTGTCACTTTTGTTCCTCTCGTCTCCTCGTCTACTCAATTCCTCGATTCTACAGCTGTCATTCAATGGGCCATATTAAGTAGTGTCCCAAAGCTCTGAGGAGACAAGGTAAGGAAACCACAGAAGAATAATGCGCAAAGTTTTAGGAGGCAGGCATAATATAAATTATTAATATTATAATATTGTTGCAACAGTTACAGGAACAGCTGTTAACAGGATGTTAAATATAGCACATATTGTTGTTGAATGTGACATTAAAACTATTTAACATATGTTCAAACACCTTTTATGTGAAAATAAAGATGTTGGTCTGACCTTTAATGTAAAACTGCCATAATAATGTAACAAAAACCTAAGTCTAGTCCTTACAATAGAGGTCAGGGCTGCTCCTGTCTCGTTGAACATCAGCATCCTCACTGCGTCTCCTCACTGCGTCTCCTCACTGCGTCTCCTCACTGCGTCTCCTCACTGCGTCTCCTCACTGCGTCTCCTCACTGCCTTGTCATTGCTGGCGATGATGCACGTCTGGGCCAATCATAAGGAAAGGAGCTTCCTAGGCTCATATATCCAATCCGGATGGAGCCGTTATCCAAGAGGATCAGCATCATTTTGAGCCAATCCAGCAAAGTTTTTAAATACCAGGATCGAAATTTCTGATCCATGGATTTGGAAATCCGGATCTTTCTGGCCCCTGGATATCAAAAGGTGTAAAGTTTTTTTTGTTTTTTTACAAGCTTGTCAAACAAAGTCTATTTGAAAATGTTGATTTTGCAAGAAATAAGCCAAACGGTTTGTTTTTGTTGTTTCTTGCTTGAATAAACAAATAATAATATGATAAAATAAGTAACTAGTTACATCTCGCGCATTCCCCCCAGCATAAACACTGCTTTGTGGCCAGTATTTTAAACATAATTTCAAAACTTTGAATCCAGAGATAGAGCACAGATTTCTTTTGCTGGATTGGATCAAAATGATCCTGATCCTTTTGGATTGGCATTCCCAAATCTGTCCACAGGATCATGCACAAGTGATGTGGAGCATTTTACTGAAACAAGGAGGAGTTGAAGCTTTTAATTACTAAAGATATAAATATCATTGTAAATGTTAATTTTATGCCTAGCTTGTTATGTTAAACTAATAATAATCAATAAATAATTAGAAATGTATAACTACAAAGTTATAGCAGTACAGGAAAAGTGCCAAACACTGGAACAAATAAAGTGCATGAAAGTTTACAAGTTTCTCATAGTGAACATCTTATCCATCTGAGATCTGTCATGTTTTTACAATAATAATAATAATTTTACTTAGTTTGTGGCATTTTAATCATTTCAGAATCAATTCAACTATCTAACCATGCTGCCTTAATTCGTTGAAATAGTACTAAATCAAGAGAAAACGCTGACCAATGTATACTCTAAACATACACTTCTCGTTGCATTTTGTAATGGACAATGAGAAGTTATAGAATTAATCAATTTGAATATGATATGTAATTTACAAAAGAAATGAGACTTTATTTAATTTTCAGTCTATTGTGTCCGGTTGTCTTTTCTTTGCAGACCTGCAATTTCCCTCGGGCTCAATAAAGTATCAATTTATCTTATGTCTATAATAATAAGTATGCAAACCTAACGTGTGTGTGTGTGTGTGTGTGTGTGTGTGTGTGCGCGTGCGTGTGTGTGTGTGTGTGTGTGCGCACACTCAGGCTGTCTGGACATCGCAGAGGAGTTCCGATCGCAGGAGATCGATGGCCAGGCTCTGCTGCTGCTTAAGGAGGACCACCTCATGGGGGCCATGAACATCAAACTGGGACCTGCACTAAAGATCTTTGCTCAGATCAGCATTCTCAAAGACTCTTAGTCCACAGACCTGTCCGCCCAAGCAGCTGCACTCATGGGCCTTTGACGGGCCCTAAACGCTGCATCTTTGTGCTCTACTTTAGACTCTGCACTGTTAGCACCAATCACACTGTTAGCAACCATGATTGTAAATGGAAATATGTTTGAATTGCCACTATCTCTGAAGGAATCCCTTTATGGAGTCAGAAGTTTACTTGGTCTGGTCTGTTTGCTGTTGTCAAGTAAATGGAAGATTTCATTGTTTTATATTTCCCTCATCTGCAGAGGATGCGCCAGACCAGTAATCAGGCATCGTCTGATCAGAATAGCACTAGGGCCTCAGGCGATGTGATCTATACAGACCATGTGGTAGACCAAATATTTGTAGTTCGCTCACATCTCTATTTTTATACTGCAAACCTAGATGAAGCTTAGGTAGAAAATGTGAATCTCAATGTGGTCTTTCAACACTTCAGGGTTTTTTGAATGTTTAAGTTACAACTTGTTAATTATAACTGATTGAAAATAAACTCAGTTTATATGTTTTCATATATGTTGTTTGGATTATTTTTTATGGTTTAATGATTTTGTATTTATAAAACTTTACGTGAACTTCTTACTAACAATATATGCACAGACAAAACACAAAATTCTTCAAGCTTGCCAACTTCTCTCTCAGCTCTGAAAACCATGGGTTTTTTTTGGCTCATTTCTGACACATGGAGCTGACACCTTGAACCTAGGTTGTTGTTATTATCAGCTCCACTAATAGCAAATTGTTTATGTTTTGAAGCTCACAATCCAAACTTAACCCTTACTATGGAAGACTGCTTTTGTTCTCCCTTTGCACAAAGGAGGCCAGAAAAATTATTTGAATAATTTCCGCCCAATCTCAAAACTATCCTGCTGAGCAAAACTCTTAGAGAAGCTAACTGACCGCACACACACTCTACGCACGCACACGCCTAATACGTAACCAGGTGCGCGCTTTCTTTTCCAAATATTACATTTTTAACTGCTCCCACTCCAGTTTTAGACCATGGGCATAGTACGATCACAGCAGCTACCAAAGTTATAAATGATGATCACTGTTGCACTGGACAATCATGAAGGATGTGCTGCTCTTTTTGTTGTTTTGTCAAAGACCTTTGGTTCTATAGAACATTTGTATTCTCTTGTTTGAAGATTTCCTCACAAATAGAGCTCAAATTATTTTCTGCTGATGGCTTTCAATCAGAATTTTCCTCAAGGAGTTCCTCGAGGGTCCTTGCTTGGACCACTTCTATTTACAATTACAACCGGTTGCTGTTAAAGTGCAGATCTTCATTTCTCATTCCATTCATTCTCTATGGGAATTGCTCAAAATAAATATCAAAATAAAAAAGATCTAACAAATGAGAGCAAGTTACAGATGGATTATCACTGGCAGTATATTAAGACGTTTACGTAAGATGTAGATAGGAAACCCTTTATAAAAGTAAGTGTTTTTATCTCAAAGCTAAAGGCTAACATACATTAACTTAACATAAAACAGACAAACTTCATAAAAAGCACATAGAATGCAAAGTTGAGTGTTTTTTGTAAACAGGTTAGTTCAGTTTGTGGTGTTATTTTAACATTGTTGAATACATTTATAGTATATTAGCATTTGCTTAGAGACAAAAGCATTTACTTAAACATATGGATTTCCCCAAGTGAAGTTTTTACACATGGTACGTTACGGGTCTTAACATGCTGCCTGTGATTATCCATCCGTAACTCACTCTCCACTTTGTGCTTATTAATTATTGAGTTGTTTTAGCAATTCAGCTAATTCCCCACAAGGAATGAATGGAGCAAGAAGTTGAGCTCTGCATTTTTAAGGCAACCGGAAGTAGCCGTTAGGGCGCCTTCTGCTGCAAAAGTCATTCAAAATATTCAAATTGATTTTTTACTCCAAGAAAAATGAGTTCATTTAAAATAGTTAAAATATATATTTTTTTATGTATGCGTTTCTCCAAAAGGCACTGTAGTAAATATATCTATTCTTACCCTTTGATGGTAATATGATTGAAGTACTCAATTAAAATATTTTGGGCATCTGGATTGATGATAAACTCTTTCAACAAACACAAGACCTGACAAATAATTCTAGGGTTGTCATTCTTCTTTAGAAATAAAAAGTGTATTCCTTTTAATTGTAGAAAACAGTTAATCCAGGCTACAGTTATTTCAGTGCTGGATTATGGTGATATTATATGCATTCTACAGCAACAGTGTTAAAACCTTAAAACCTCTGAACTCAGTTTATCACTCAGCTCTGAGGTTCAGCTCTAAGGTTCAATACAGGAGAAGGATACAGAACTCACCACTGTCAATAATACTCTAAAGCAGGATGTGATCATTGGATGTGAGAAGAGACCAGCACTGCCTTTTGTTTGTTTACAAGGCTCTCATTGGGATTTTACCTGATTATTTACCAAGTTTACTGAACACCAGATCAAGTATTCTTCAGTTGAGATTCTTGGGAGTCGCACAGAGTCGACACAGAGTCAGGAAAAAAGGATTTTCCCTGATTTTATGATCATTAATGAATTTAAAGCACTGGTTAAAAAAAAAAAAAAGAAAAAAAAAATGGCCCACAATGCCAGTGTTCTTGATTTGTAAGATTTTATCCCATAGTTATTTATGTTTATTTTATTTGTATTTTTTATTTGACAGGGTACGTAGGAAAGCATTTCTCTCATTGGGTTTCCCCTGTATAAATAAATGATAAAAAATAAAATAATGTCCATGTCAATTTGTCTTTTTCACAAACTTAACATGTAAAATGACGTATGCAATATTTTTTTATGCACGCTTTACAAATAAGACCCTAGAGCTCAAGCTTAAGATCTACGCTCTGGTTTTAGTCCTGTTTTTTACCTTTTGTTTCCTCACACTTTTGTCTTATCAGATACTGCAGCGCTACCAGATTCTCAAGTGTCAACTCATTCAGTAACACAAAATCTCTGACTTGCGCAGTTCCCTGCCCTTCGAGGCACCCCCTGTTGTGATTTCGAGCGTTACAAAAATACATTGAATTGAGATCATTTAAAAAGGATTATTCCTGGGTTTGACCCATGTGCCACATCGCAGACCAGACTTCTCAGAGCAGACCCAAGTCGGCTGAACAATGACAAACTACAATAAAGAATGAAAGTGAATTAGGGTAGGATTTTTTTCGGAAAGGAATTTCAGTTTCTTATTCAAATGTTTGATGTGAGGAATCCTTATTCTTTAATATGATTATTCAAACACACTGCTTTAGAACAGAGCTGTGCCACATCAATGCACCCAGGCAGTCACAGAGGAGCAAACGTGACAACTGAGCCCATGTTCAAGCAGCCATGCTGAGCTCACTGAAGCCATCCTCACTCCTGCTGGAACCCTGAAGTGAGAGGAATAGGTTAGAGAATCTGCCTTGGGTCCACCACCAATCCCAGTGCCCCATGAAAACACAGCCACACCCACAGGTTCTGTTCATTTAATTTAGTAATTCAAATAGAAAAGCTCATTGAACAGAAGAACACAAGAACGGAGGCTGCAGACTGTAGCAGTGTACATGGCTTTGGTCCATTTGTGCTGGATCAGAGCCCCACACAGAACAAAACCTCACTCCAACAACATTAAACCCATCCAGTCAAATACGGCTCAAGTCCAGCTCAGGAGACAGCAAACACTAGTCCAGGCCTTGCACCACACACAGAGGAATAGATTAAAAAGAGGGGGGGAGAGAAATAAATCATTTGTGCTTGTAGATATTAAAAATTGAACAGAAATTTGTAGCATAATGTTCAGTGTAGACATCCTTCATTAAATCACTCCCACAGAATTCCACAAGAGGAAGCCACTCAGAAACAGCAGTCTACTCGGGGCCGAAGCCTCTATACCTTACTCCTGAAGAGTGGTTTGGCTCCGGGGCCACAGTACTCGTTGTATATGAGTTTGAAGAGGAACAGATGGAAGAGCGTGATGAGGGAGGCCACACTGAACCAGAACAGGAAGGGCAGACCAGGGTACCGGTTTGCCATGTGCTCCTCATGCGCTAGAATGGCCTTAAGGTGCAGCGTGTGGCGCAGGTCCTGCAGATGGCGCAGGTCAGTAGAGATGTAGAGCAGCGGGGTGATGGGCTGAGTGACCATCACAGGAAACGTGTGGCCCTTCAGCTCCGAAGTGAGCTCCACCGGTTCGTTCATGCAGCCAGCCTCACACGCGTACAGCTTCACCGGCTTCTCCTGGGGCTTCACCGACACGTGCAGGAAGGGCTTGCCCTCTACGTCCAGCAGCACAGCCAAGCTCAGCAGGTCTTGGTTGTAGTGGATGCCCCTCAGGGCGTAGCTGTTGTGAAGCACGTCCGGGTCGGCCTGGAACTGCAAGTGGTTCTCTGTGAACTGCAGACCTCCGAAGCTCAGCACCATGCCCTGCATGACCCCGTGTGCACCGGCCGCCACCAACACCTTACAGCCCCTCTTCTGCAGGGTCAGGGTCCAGAGCGTGACAAGCTGCAGAATGTGTGCGGCACTGCTCAGCCGCTCAGGCCACAGGTTCTCGGCGTGCATGGTGGCGTGACCGCTGAAGCAGTGGTCTGCATAGTTGAGGCTGGACTCCAGTCGCGAGCGCTCCTCTGGGCCCAGGCGGTGGTCAAGCAGAGGAGCAGAGCTAGCACTCAGAGTGTAGTACAAAGTAGAGTTGACTGTGCGACTAGACGGCGTGTGGGAGTCTGTGATGCGCCTCATCTCCACACCTGCACACACAAAGCAGGTCACTTCTACCACAGTTTTATGAAACTTCACATGGGCAATTATTATCTTACATTCCTACAGTAGTTTGTACGTGTATGTGTGTGGCTGACCTGAGATGAACAGGTCCATCCAGGCCTGCTGGTGGTGCAGGACCAGCTCGTCCACATTCAGCCGGAGCATCTCCAGCAGCTCTTTCTTTGCCCCCTCTCTGAGTGCACTGAACGTCTCCTCCAGCTTAGAGGCCTCAATGGGCTCTGAGGTCCTCACCACAGAGAGAATGTTGTCTCTATGTTCAGACTTGGCAGCCACTTGAATCCGAGCACTGAGCTTCCTGGAGACCACCACTACGAGCACCATGCGGTTTTTTTCCAGCTGGACGCGTCCTGAGGACAGGAGCACCTCGGTATCCTCCAGTTTCTCCATACTGCTGGAAAACTGTCCCCCTGGGGTCTGGTAGGACAGCTCCACAGAGGCAGGGCGCTCCGTGGGATTGTTGATGTGAATCCTCTGCACAAACAGGTTGGGCAAGCTCCGGTGTGCCATGAACTCCTCCCTGACAGAGACACAGTCCCCAGGGCTGGAAGACACGCAGCGCACAGACAACACAGCTCCCTTCCTGAACCAAAGCAGACTGGCCCTGGCCTCCACCCGCTGCCCGTCCAGGCGCACCCCGACTCTTGGCGAGAACTGGGTCTGGTGTACGGGAGCAGAACCTGCCTGAGAGGACGCTGACACCCACAGTCGGTTGGAGTCCAGATCCAGTAGGATGTGGCCATTTCCTGAGAAAACAAGGGCAAGTCATGCATGAGACGGATGTCATGAGTCACCAATAATTATTGTCCATGACTACAATACCATCTAAATAATTTTTGGTTGATGAAGAGCCAGCAATACTGAGCCGCCTCACAGACAGAGTGGCACGACTCGAGGTTAGAATTGAGTTTAAAGTACTTCCAAAAGCACTTGGACTCACGCCAATATTATTCTAATTATTGTCCAATATTCTAGTCTAAGATTTAATGCTGCTCTTGTTCGGTTATTGATGCAGAACACATTATAAATTGATTGTTACAGAGAGAGAAGAAACACCTGGAGGAGTCACTGGCTGAAATCAAAGAACAAGAACAAGAGATGTCGTGTGCAAATTGAGCACTGACCAGCGACTAGAGGATGTCCAGGTAAATTCACCCATATCATCAAAATGTGTACACCTCATCTGGACACTGTGTTGGAAGTCGGACATTTCAGTGCCCACATGGAAGTAGTTACTGGACGGAAATAAAACAAATGACTGGCTTCCCAGTCCTGTACCGTCCAATTGTAAATGGGGCAAGACACTTCCTTGGGCAAGACACTTCCTTGGGCAAGACACTTCCTTGGGCAAGACACTTCCTTGGGCAAGACACTTCCTTGGGCAAGACACTTCCTTGGGCAAGACACTTCCTTGGGCAAGACACTTCACCCACCTTGCCAAGTGCAGTGTGGGTGATTGTTGGTGCATAATCAATCAAAAATATTATAGCATTTGACCTTGAGGATTTCCCTCAGTGCCTCACGTGCCTTTTTACACAGACTTGTTCCATCATGACTATGCCTGAAAATAAATTGTAGCATGCCAGTCCCATCAGTGTAGGGAAAAACATTGTTGAAATACTTTCCTTCAACGCAGTTGGTGACTGTTTCGATAAATTATTAAGGTTATTGTAAGGCACCAAACAACACATTTGATCTCAAAGATTAAAGTCCGCATGGAGCGATCATAAAACATCACCTGATACAAATGGCGTGTCCAGCGGTTCCAGGGGAGACGTGTAGACCCCCTCGCCCCGCTCTACCACGGTCTTCCACCTGTGGATCTCAGAGAGCAGACACTGTCCCGGGGCCCCACCTGGCACTGCGCCACCGCTCAGTAGCCTGGGCCAGCCGCGCTCGCCGCCCAGGTACCAGTAGAAGATGAGGAAGAGCAGCAGCCCGAGCAGCAGCCTCCGCGCCCAGCTGCTGGACAACAGGCCGGGTAGTCCCTTCAGCCTCTGCTGCAACCACATGCTCACAGCTCAGGGGCCCAGTGCGGCATCGGAGTGCGCCTCGGTCCACTCCGGCTCTTGTCCTGGAGCCTGGTCTGGGGCGCTATCTTAGCTCTGTTGTTAGCAGTGAGATAAGAGACTATCTAAAGCAGCTCCGTGGGGCCTCGCTCTGCGGGGCCTCGCTTCGTGCTGTGGCGGTAGTGGTCGGGCTGGAAAACCATAGTCCGGGGACAAAGGACTGTACGCATCGCCTTCACATTTGTCTGGTGTTTGCCTCACATTTGTGACTGTCCACGGGAGCTGGGCTTGTGTTTCTGTGGAAAGTGCAAAAGTGCACTTGATACTTCCGGGTTAGAGACATACCGTAAGTGAATGTGTTTACGACAGTAGTAATGTGTTGCCAGATTGGACTGAAATCCTCAAAAAAATCCACAAAAAAAAGGGCACAAAATAAACCAAACGGACATCACTATGAAATGAAATATATCACTAATTTGACACAATGAAATAAGTAATAAGCTAAAAAAAAGTATAAAAGATACAACCTGTATGAGACACGAGTTGCTATAATCTTTTTATGCATCACATTGCATCAGCTACAAGCTTTGTTTTGTAACTGTGTATGACCAAGCCAAATAAATAAATAAAAATAACAAGACCAGAGAGCAAAGTAAAAAAGAAAACAAGTAATATAAGTAATAGTATAACATTTAATAAATAAATCACGGCACATACAAATCAAAAGAAGAGTCACATTTTATCCACAGTCTGTCAAAGAGGTACATTTTCAGGTCAAATCCAAATTAGATTTTTTTTCTTCTTTTTTTCCCTAATGTTTAATTTTTGTCCAATCCTCGATTGTCGGAGCAGACTGTGTCATACATTGTTTTTGTAAAGGCCTTTTCTCTACCGGTAGAACTATACTTCAGGTGTCTCTATTCACTGGTATCATGGCAGGAGTTTTGAGTACATAGTTCTGAAATTGTGTGGGGTGGCAATGTCAAAAACAGTCTGCAGTGCTTTGTTAATTTGTGTCTAATATTTTTGTGTACATAGTCTATTTTTATCTTATAGTAAAAAAAAAAAAAAAAAATCATATATATTGTTTTTATTATTTGTTATCGTTGCACGAATCACCAAAGAAAGTTCCTAGCCTGTGAATTTTTTCACTGACCTTGTGAATAATGGGATATTTGACAAAAAAATCCCCCAACTATGGGATTTTGTGTTCCTACACAGGGATGTACACACATTTTCCTTCTCTTCTTCTGCCAAAACAAGGTTACCTACTCATTCCTATCTGTTTTTAATGTATTTAGTAAAGTAGCTGTATTGATTAAGTTATATAATTTTGATAATAGTTCCCTTGAAAGATCTGATTTATATGCCCTAGTTAAAATGTATTACAAGGGCATACAGCAATACATTTTTATTATAATATCTCAATAAGTTATTTGTAAATAACTAAATATTAATAATTGATTTCTCTAAATCAAAGGATTCTTTCAACATATCAAAGCTTTTCATTTGATTTGATTTAACAATCTGGTGCGCATGACAGACCCTTCATGCGCAAGACTGTGCATGTGCACCATCACGCACACACTCTATGCATGCAGATCAGTCAAGTATTTTAAAGTTTTTCCATCATTGCTCCTCCATTCCGATCCCCTCCCTCAGTGTCACAGATCCTCCCTCACACTTACCTGATGCACGAGGCTCTAGCTCCTCGTCTGACATCTCATGTCCGCAGCATTTAATTTATTGTCCTTAAGAGTTGTTGTTCAGTCTGGCGGTTTACAGTTACATTATTTTCATACAATTAAAGTTTAGATTGATCACTTTGTGCACAGGGGATTATTACGCAGGGCAGTGTAGGCTACAGTCCGATCTGCGCACATTTGGCACAATCAGGCCCATATTATGACAGATTACTGATTGAAGGGAGGAGTCTAGATTCCATTGACCATCAAATTGCACGTGTGTCCCGAGTTTTCTTTTCTTTTCTTTTAATACACCTCTACAGGCTGCGTTGCCATGCGCCCTCAGATGAGCAACAGAGCAGCGCCTTGTGAAGGTTTCTGTTTAAAGGCTCGGCAATAAGTGCTTCCACTCCATTCTGAGAATTTCCCCTTTTTCCGCCTTTTCTCGTCTGGTCTTTGGCATCACGTCTCACCCTTATGAATATGATAAATATTAGGTGATTTGCATAGCCATATATTGTATAGTAGGGCGGACTCAGGGCAGAAACTTATGTGCAATTGGCGCAGCACAGATGTAAGGTAGGTTGGATTTAGGAAGACGGATTTGCATACAGGTGTGCTGCAGAGATTTTCTTTTTTGCTGTCGTAATATTTTGTTCTTCCATGTACGCACTCTTTTGTTTTGTTTTTTTCACCTACAAAATGGTTGTCCCTCCATCTGCTGAGCCATTGCTGTATAACAAAAGCAAATTTACAGGAATAATTTCAACATCCATCCATCCATCCATCTTCTTCCGCTTTATCCGGGGCCGGGTCGCGGGGGCTGCAGTCTAAGCAGGGACTCCCAGACTTCCTTATCCCCAGACACTTCCTCCAACTCCTCCAGGAGGATCCCGAGGCGTTCCCAGGCCAGCCGAGAGACATAGTCCCTCCAGCGTGTCCTGGTCTTCCCGGTGGGACATGCCCGAAACACCTCCCTAGGGAGGCGCCCAGGAGGCATCCGGAACAGATGCTTGAGCCACCTCAGCTGGCTCCTCTCGACGTGGAGGAGCAGCGGCTATACTCCGAGCTCCTCCCGTGTGACTGAGCTCCTCACCCTATCTCTAAGGGAACGCCCAGCCACCCTGCGGAGGAAACTCATTTCGACCGCTTGTATCCGCGATCTTGTCCTTTAGGTCACTACCCAAAGCTCATGACCATAGGTAAGGGTAGGAACGTAGATTGACCAGTAAATCGGACTGTTCTTCACCACAACAGTCCGATGCAGCGACCGCATCACTGCGGACGCTGCACCGATCCGCCTGTCAATCTCACGCTCCATCCTTCCCTCACTCGTGAACAAGACCCCGAGATACTTGAACTCCTCCACTTGGGGCAGGGACTCCCCACCCACCCGGAGAGGGCAAGCCACCTTTTTCCGGTTGAGAACCATGGCCTCAGATTTGGAGGTGCTGATCTCATCCCAGCTACTTCACACTCGGCGGCTGCAAACCGTCCCAGTGCATGTTGCAGCTCTCCGCTCAGGTTTGATCGTGTCAGCTCTATCAGGTCACATCAACCCGCAACCTTATCCAGTATGTATGCTTGATCCGGTTTCTGTTTCTCACTCATTTATACCGACGACGCTCTCCGATCTCCTGCACTGACACCTCGCGCACGTATGAAATTCTGTCTCATATTGTAGAGTACAATTGTAACATGAATCCCGTGTGGTTAACAAAGGCAGCTCTCGTGAGTCTGGAGTCTCAACCGCTTTTACTTTCTCTTTTGCTCTTTTTTACCATTTCACTGGGATACAGGTCTGACTTGCTGCCCATTCCCCCCCTCGGCATCGCGACACACAACTTCTGTTCATTTAGTCTATGGTCAATTTACAGCGTATCCTTGTTTTTGGTTCACATGCCTATTGTGAGCTAATAGGGCCGTCCTCGACTGTCATTGTCTTTTACCCATCGTATCTTTCTCCCGCAGTTTCTCTGCTCATTGTTCACACACCTTGATTTTCTGAGTGAGGGAAGGATGGAGCGTTGATCGACAGGCATTCTTGGATCCTCTTGTGTCGCTTGAGCGTCCGCAGGTTTCGAGAGTTACTGCGGGTGTCGCTTGTTCCATTTTTCTTACTCTACTTCGGTACTCTCTGTTGTGTTGTACAAGTTATAGATGCTCGAGTTATCCCGATAAGCACTCTCAATGCTTTCCTCTTGATTTACTCCGGATCATTTACTTTTCCCTCTCCCATTTATCTACGTTCCTACCCTCAACTCCTATGGCTCTATTCTCTGTACCAGCCTTTTGTTGTGGTTGTCAGTATTTCTTTCTTTTTGTTTTATAATTGGTACAAGATCGCGGCATATTACCCAAGACCGGTGCTCGTGAATGAAGTTTCCTCACCAGCATTGGGTGCGCTGGGTCGCTCCTTAGCATGTATGGGTCGTAAGGAGTCAGTCATATTCCATCGATGGTACTTGGAGCTCCGTTGAGTCTTGGACGCCTGTCTGCTCTTTTCCTCCCCTACTCCCATGTCTGAGAGCGTATCCAGCTTGAGTGTGGTCCTCTGCAATTTGTTTCCTCGGATGCCTTCCTGGGCGCCCTCCTACGGCTGAGGTGTTTCGGGCTCATGTCCACCGGGTATGGAGGCCCGGGGAAGACCCCAGGACACTGGAGGGATCTGCTGTCTCGATTCTCTGGCCTGGAACTCGCTCGGTGATTCCCCCCGTCTATTTGGAGTTGAGGACATACTAGCTAGTGCTAGTCTGGGAGTCCTGCTTAGCACTCGCTGGCCCCCCTGTTCTTCCATTTCCCTAGTTCTTCTTTTCTCCGCCCTTTCTCTTCCTTTTATTCTTTTACCACTCTTTCTTTGTTTTCTTCCTTCTCTCTTCCTCTTTTTTCCCTTCCTTCTCTTTTTTTTTTTGTTTCTCTCGTTCCTATCCCTTTCTCCTTCTTCTTATCTTTACCCCTGTCTGATGTCCCTTCGGTCTGTCCTCGGTCGCCCCCCGGCACCTCATAAAGCCGGAAGAAGATGGATGCGTCGATGGATGAAATACTGCAGTTTGTTTGGTCAGGCTCACGTGGGTAACGGCCTCATCCCAGTCGTTCTTCGACAACTAACCAAGATTTTCTCGCGAAAACGCTACAGAACCATAAATACCGTTATCCATCCATCTGACATCTCTTGTTCTTCTATTCTCCATCACCTTCCCCCATTGGCGCCGCCACGTTAGGCGCTCTCCACGCACTTACTTTAGTCCGCTCCGTCCCGACCATTCTCCACGCCGTTGAAACAAGCTAAGGTCTACTGATGATTTACTTTCTCAGAACTGGACGGCGACTGCAGGCCAATGTTAATCGCTACACCCTCTCTTTAATCTGAACTATGACTCCGATTTCACTCATCACCTGTAGTATTTCTTCCCCGAACTCTGACACGGGTGTCACCCAGCTTCAGCGTCACGAACATCTATCGACATCAAAACCCTTCATCCTCGGTCACTGTCACATCTGGACGTAGCACTTCGCTGGTACTTCGGTTGCACTAACCATGTCTGTAGACATACTATCGCTGAGCAAAAGGATCCACTCTCGCACTGTTAACACTTTTACATACACACTTTGTTTATTAATATGTGTATCCTTTATTAAAACTATAAAACATATTTTCAAATACGTTCTGTTAATCTGAAAAATTGGCCCATATTACGTTTTTGTGTTACCGACTGTATATTTGTAAAGGTCAAGAAATAATATATAAAATAAGCCTACGTGTCTTATCTACGATCGGCTCATTCTTTGGTCTTAGCTGCATTGTCTACTTCCTGACAACTATGGAGTGCGCCAGCGGCCTCGTTCCCATCAGCACCATTCTCTGCATTCCTCATCTCCTTCTGCCTTCATCTTCTGTGTCTCTCCTGACGCACTCTAACTCTTCTATACTCTCGCTACTCTTCTCTCTTGTGTCTCCTTCAGTTCACACTCGCTCGCTCACTCGCTCTCTGCCCCTCCTCGTTCTGTTGTCTTCCTCCCACTACTATCTCACCCTCTTTTCTATCTTCCTCTCCGCTCCCTCTCCTGTGTTCTCCTTCACGTCTCTTACATTTCTCTTCTCGACTTTTTATCGCTTTCTCTACTCTGTGTTCTCTCTCTGCAGTCAACATCATCACCTTTCTTCCTCCTATGTCTCCTCTCCTGTGTCTCCTCCAGCCACCTTCTTTCTTGTTTGTTTTATCCTTTCTTCCTCCCCCTACCCGCCTTCTACCGCCTTTCTTCCTCTGTCATTCTGTTCTTTGCTCATTTTTCCGGATTTTTCCCAATCTTTTCTTCATCCTTTCTTTAGTAGTTTTTTATTGTCTGCCTCTCACTTATTCCTTCTTTTTTTCCCTTTCTTTTCTCCCTCGTCCTCCATCACCTTCTTTCTCCTTCATGCCCCTGCTTTAAACCTTTGTTACTCGTTGTCCTTGTTGTTCACCCAAATTTATACATGCTTTTTCTTTTTACTCACTTTCCATCTCCTCTTCCATCCTTCTCCCTTTCTTTTCGATTCCGGTAACTTACCTCTCTTGTTCAATTTCCTTTCAACCAGTCCACCTTTTATGTTATTCTTCATCTGTACTTTTCTTTATTCCCCAGATTCGCTTGTCCATCTATCTTTCTCTCACGTACCTTATTCCAACCAACTACCTCATTCTCTCTTTACTCTTCACTCTCAATTTTCTCTTCTACTCGTTCTCTATCCACCCTTTCTTCACCTTGTATGTATCCCCTCCTTTTTTCTTTTTTCTGCCCTCCTCTTATCTCTCCAATCGCTATCTCCCTTCTTTTACATTGATTCTCTTACATCCCCTGTTGCCGCTACGTATTTTTATCTTCCATCTTCTTTCCAGCTCCTCGTGCGGCTCTCTCTGTGTGCTCCGGTTCGTCATGCCATCACATTCCTCTCGTCTTTCTCTTTCTTCTTATGCAGTCTCCTTTAGTTTCCTCTCTAACTTTTGCCTCGCCCCTCTTCCCTCGTCCGCGTATCCTTGTCCTGTATTCTCTCCGTCTTCCATGCCACGTGCTCACTCTTCTCTTGACTCGTCACTCTCGTTTTGATTATCTTATCATTGACAGTCAGCGGTGTTAGCTTTTTTGATACACCTTCTTCGTGCGCGCCGGTTACTTCCTGTCTATGTTATCTAACTATTTCTGTTCTTTTCAAAACTCTGTTACTTTACTGCAACTGCAGAATCTATTCTGATAACTTTATTCTCCCTTCCACGTTGACGTCACTTCGTCGCTAGTTGCTTTTTCTTTGCCGCTTTCTTTTTCCGACCTACCTTCTCAAACTAAGATCTTATGCATACAAAACCTTACATACGATATCCCTGTCCAAGTACATTTACACTATTCTACCATTACTCTGGTTTGTCATCTTATTCTTGACTTTCCACTCTGACTATGAACGATCGCTTTGTGAGCCTTTCTGCTGAGTCACCTGATTTTGTCCGTCTTTAGCTCAGTTCTGAGTGTTCACTCTCTACTTTTCTTCTTTTTTGTTCAGTAACAACTGACTCTTCTCTTCTCCTCTGCCCAACCGCTTAGTTGGCTTTACGTGCTCGTGGCTCACCGCTTTTCGATCAGACCGCGACGTTAGTCTGGTATCATATCGCAAACTATCCATACAGTCAATATCCCTCGTTTTCCTAGTTGACAGTATGAGACGACGATAAGAGAGAGAGTAGAGAGAGAGAGAGAGGAGATTGTACGCGCCGAGCGAGCCGACGTAGAGAGTAGTAAGTTATACGAACGCATGATGAGAGACTGGCCATTGAGCAAAGACAGGTCTGAGAGCAGCTAGATGTTAGTATGAGAGTATGATTGATGTAGAGAGGAGAGAAGAGAGAGGAGCAGTAGTATGATGACTTGTAAGAAGTTATGAGAGAGAGCAGAGAGATTAGAGCAATTATCGACGAGACTGTCGCCGAGTGCGAGACGCACGATGAGTCGCTGCTTGAGCAGCATTGATTATTCGATCTCGACAGCATAGAGATTGAGATTTGAGTGTAGCAGTTGAGAAGCGGAACCGTCGTATTGCTCTTTTCTCTATTCTTGCTTCATTTTTACGCATGCGATGGCCTTTTTCTCCACTAACTTGAAGTTAGACCGATGTTTCTCCATCGATTGAACATTTCTTTCCTTGTTGACTGATCCTGTTTACCTTCCTATTGTATCACTCACATACCTCAGTTTAATTAATCTCTGACTTCCTTCTGTACTCTCTCCTGTTCTCTTCAGACTGCTAGTTAAGATCTCCTCTGAGGATTACTGAGTCCTGGATCGCAAGTACGTCAGCAGCGTCCGCTACGTCCTTTTCTTGCAGACTCGTCACTCCCGTGATTCATCTTCCATTCTTCACTATCTTTTGGAAATCGTTCTGTTCTCCGATTACTCCGCGCGATCCCATTCTCTTTTTTGTCTCTTTCTGGTTTTACTTTCCTTTTTTTTCCACACATTCTGCACCCCGCTGAGGCAACTGTGTTGGCTTCACACCGCTGTTCTGCTTTCCTTCTTCTTCTACTGGAGCTGTTCATTATTCTTCTGCTTATCGGCTGAGTTACTCGCTTCCGCCTGATGGTATGAGCTCGCTCTTTTTGTCGAGATCCTTCCCGAAGCGTTTTATACCTAATGTCCTTGCAGGGAATCGACCGTTTCCATCCTTCTTCTTTAGCAGTATCGTTTTTTCCAGCTTCTTCCCCTTTCTAATCGTTGAGTCCGTCAAAGATGCACACGCTCCGTGCTGTGCTTGCATAACCTCTATCTAACTGTTCACATTCTCATCCCTCTCTTCGTCCCTGCTTCCGTAGCTGTTGACTCCCTATCGTGGCTGGTGTTTCAGCTTTGTCACTTATCTGGTGCTCTCTTTTAGTGTTCTTTTTTTTTGCCTATCACGTTTCTGGTATAACACGGCACTCTATGTTATATGTTGTGGTTTAGTAGCTTCATCGTGTAGAGCTTATGAGCCCGTGTGTTGCGACGCTAGGCCCACGTTTACCATTTTGCCTGAGTAACAGGCTGCCTCATCTTTTCTTCTTCGTAAACTGACCTTTTTTCTCTTTCTTTTTCATTTCTCCTTGCATATCCTTTCTTTCCTTTTGTTCTTGAGGTGTTTTGGAGCTGGGTGCTCCTTCTCTCTCTCTTTGCCTCTTTTCGTTTCAATCGACGCTGGCGGCACCCCGTCAGCCGGTTATGCCCTTCAGTCTTGTTTCGTCGTGCCGCCACTTGTGTTCCCGTCTTTTTTCCTTTTTTCTTTTTTTTGTCTTTCCCTCCCTATCCCTTATTCTCCCTCTGCAACGTCCGCTCGTTTTGCCTCTTTTCCTCCTGCACCCTTGTCGGACTGCTCCTTCTTCACCCGGTTCAATGCGTTCTTTGTCTCTGTGGTCTTTCTTTACCGTTTTCTCCTCCCCTTTTTTTCTCCCTCCTTCATCTTAGTTTGAGCACTCGCTGTCATTCCCTTCTCTTTCTTCTTCCTTTTCCTCCTCCTGTCACTTCTTCTCCAATTCCGTCTCACGCGGCCCTCCTGTTTTTTCCTTTCTCACTCCATGCGGCCTCTCCTCTTATCCTCTAATACACCCTTCTGCGCGTACCCTCGTTCTTCTTCTCTGCATTCCTCGTCGTGGAAGTCGTTTAGCTGCATTTGCTTTACGTTTTTCGCTTGTACGTGGATTGTGGTCTAAACTATATCTATTCCCTACCTATTCCACAATAATTCATGCAGAGGCTCGTTTCCATTGAGTCAGAATACCCTTCTTAGTTCTTACTTTTTTTGCTTCTCGAAGTATTCGCTTCTTTGCTTGTGTCTAGCTATTTGCGGCAGCTTGTAATAGTTTACTACGCCCCCCGTATCCCTCAATATAGTAATATGATGTTTTTCTTTGCCGTCGTATTCAATTTATGGCTTTTCACACTCTTTGTTTCATACTGTCCTTCTTTCTTGCTATGCCCTGTCCATGTGTTTCTTTTTACTACATCCCTTTCTATTCTGCTGTGGGTTGGTCTCTGCCTCACCTCTCCTCTTACTCCTGTTTAGTTACTCCTTTCCTTTTCGCTTAATCCCCTCTGTTCACTATCTTACCGCTGTTCTTGTCATCTCACCCACTCTAGACACTTTCGCCTAGGACACCTCACTTCTGTCGGCTGCTGGGCCACAATTTATAAGCGGGGACTTCTTAGGAACCCATTTTAATCCATACCTCATACCTCACCAAACAACATACACTCAAATCTTTCTTCCCTGTTTCTGGCGGTCTCACCTAGTAGAATAAATTACCGTTCCCTAAACTAGTTATCGATCTCCAGACTCTCAGGAATCTTTTTTAACACTTGTAATAATGTAGTCCATCTCCATTATATTTCTTTTCTTTTCCACTTTTCTATCTTTTCAATCTTCTCTATATACACTTACGCTATGATACTTGCTATTTTTCACTAATTTACATAACTATTATCTTGTTACCCTAACTTCTAATCCAGCTAAAAGTTAGTAAATTATTGTTACTTATCTATCCAAATTTTTAACGCTGTTTCATGTATCCACCTTACCCAGCTGTTTGATACTCATTTCCAGATTTCTTTTTAACGCTCTCCCATGTTTACACTGAAATTCGGAGTCTTGTACAAATCGGTTTTTACTTTATAAATAATTAAAACACTTGCTACTTCATCCCCGTTTCTATTTATAGAAGTTTGTTCCTTATTTAAGCTGTGTTTTCTTCCCTTTTTCTCCTTCTGTTCTATTCTTTTGTCTGATGAACAGTATAAGTTACTCGCGATTTCTTTCTAATCCTTTCGTATTGTCTCTCTTCACAGATATGTTCTACACTTCTTCCTCGCCCCAGTGTCCGTCTTTTGGATGTCTTCTTTTCGCGTCTCCTCCAGTGTCGTTCCATGTCGGCCTCTTCACGTTGCATTTATCTTCACACTTCCTCATACGTAATTCTACTCCTCTCCTATCTGTTGTTGATGTCCTTTCCCGTCTTTGTTCCTCTGCCATGTGGATTGCGGTCCGGTTCTTGCTCCACTGCTCGCCCTCTTTTCTTTGCTAGGTTGTTCGTCGCGTCTTCTTTCTCTGTCGCTGACGTCCTTATTCTTCCTGTTTTACAATCCTTTTTTGATGCTCAACTTCTTGTGTTCTTTCAGCCCTATTTTTTTTCTTTCTCCTCGGTCTTTCCTCTTTCCCTGTTGTCCTTCTTTCTTTCTTATTCTTCATCTTTCTTTTTCCTTCTTTTCATTGTTTTTTCTTTCCTCTTTTTGTTCTCTTCCTCCACCACTGCTCATAAAATCCTCCTTCAGTCTATTTACTTGCTTTATTTCACACTGATTCCTGAAGCTGCCTTTCATGCCTTCATCTCTCCTACTTACGTTCTCTTCCTGCGTCTCTTTTCGTCTCCACCCGTTCCTCCGTCTCTTTCTCCCTCATCCCTTCCCTCTTTTTTCTCTTTTATCTGTGCCACCCTGTCCTCTTCATCTTTTCTCTTTCCTCTGTTTTTCTACCATTTAGTTATATCATTTTCTTTCGTCTTCCTTCTTTTCCTACATATTCAGATGCGTCAGGCAGACCTCATCGTCATTTAACTTCCCACTGAGGTCACCTCTCACTTCGGTATTCCTTTAACTTGTTTCTTTTTTGTTCCTTCCGTTTACCTAGTTCTCTATTCTTTATCATGGTACTTCTCTTCTTTTCTTCGATTGTCTGTTCACTGCATTCGTTGTGCTTTCACCCTTTTTCTATTCCTTCGTCGTCTTTTCAGTTATCCTTTTGTTTTCTCCTTTCCCCAGACCACTTGTTTTCTGTTCTCCTTGTTGCTGTAGTTATCTCTCCTCATCTATTCTTTGTTTCCCTCAAATGCCTGTCTTTTCCTCACTCCTCGGTTCATTTTCTCTCCTTCCGGCTTACTGCTTCTTCTTTCACTTTTTTCGGCCTCTATTTTCCTCTGTCTGTGACTGTCTCTCACTTTCTCAATCTTGCGTATTCTCTTCTACTTTCAACTCATGTGACTCCCTTCAATACCTCACATCTCCATATTATCTCATCATCCTTTTTTGATATTTGTGGGTGACTATTTATCCTAACTGACTTCTACCTCGCATCTCTCCCCTTCTCACTTTTTACTTTCATTTAAATAGAGTTTGTTCTTCTCTGCTCACTTGATTGCGTTTTTGATCCGTTTTTCTCCTAACTCTTGTCGTTATGTCCTACTTTCAGCCTCTACACTCTCTATCAAGTACCCAAAATTTTACTTTTTCTCTACATTTCATTTTACTCACCTCACCTCATTCTACAATCATATCTTTTCTTAATTCCTGCCTCTCACTTACCTTCACATTTCCACTTTCTTATCTCCTTTTGTTCGGATCTTTTCACACTACTGCTTTTTTCTATGTCAACCGAGCTGTTCTCTTCCTTCGTCCTTTCCATGCGTTCTGCCTATTTTCACGATACCACTCTTCTATACCTTCTATACCACCCTTTCCTTTTTCTAAGCGTTGTTTGTTTTTGTTTTTGTTTCTATGGTACTATCTTGCTGCCTTTCAGTGTCCTCTCGGGCGCCACTTTCTTTTTATTTTCGCCGCCCTTTTTTTCCAAATCTTTTTGCTTTTTTGTTATACCCCAGCTTTTCGCTTTCCTTCTCCTCACCCCTCAGCTTGTACACTTTACTTCCTACACCTCTTTTTACTTGTTGCCCTCCTGCTTAGTTCTATTTCGCTATTTTCTTCCTTCTTCTGCACCTTTATCCTTTAATTCCCCTTCCCATCCTCTTCTAGTTATCACTTTCCTCTTACTTATTCTTATTCTTAGTTCTAACTCTTTGTGTCTCTTTCTCTGTTTCCGCCCGCGTCTTTTCTTCAGTTTCCTCGATCTACTCTCCATCGTTCCTCTTTCAACTGAGTCTGGGAGTGTATTCTTTGTTCTACAACTGTAATGGCTTTCACCAAGCTTCACCCGCCTCTCTTTCTTCAGTAACTACCAAATTTTATAGTTCTCCGGATTTTCTCTTTCTCTCCCTTTCTTTGATTGTTATTTTCTGTCCATTACCTATTTTCTCTGGTTCGCTGCTCCTTCTTCCTTTTCTTCCTCTCTTCTTCTTTTCTTCTCCTTTCTTCTTCCGCTTTTTTCCTTTATTTTCCTTTTCTCTACTTCTCTTTTTTTTTTTACTTTTACTTTGTTCGCTTTCCTTTCCTTCCTCCCCTCTCCCTCCGTGTCCATCTTTTTCTTGTTCTTCCTTTCTGTCTCCCTTGGTTAGCCTCCTTTTTCTCTTTCTTATTTCACCTTTTTTCTGGTTTTCCCCCTTCCTCTCCTCATTTCTCTCTTTCGTTGTGATGCTCCGGTCTGTTCTCCCTCTCGATTTCTTTTCCCTTCTCCCCCTTCTTTCCTTTCTTTTTTTCCCTCTTTTTCTCCTCTTCTTCCCCATCTACATCTTTTTTTTTCCTTATTATTTTCCTGTCCTTTTTTCCCTCCCTGTCTCCCCTCTTTTTCTCTCATTCCTTCCCTTTCTTCCTCGCCCACTTTCCTCTCTTCTCGTTTCCTCTTTCTCTATTTTTTTTTCCCTTCGATCCCTCTCTTTTACTCCTTTCATCCCCTTTTCTTTCCTTCTCATAATCACACATCCTCTCCCCCTCTCGGTCCCTCTCACTCTCTGTCGCCCCCTCCCCCACCAGTGCACTCGGTCAGCCAATAGCGCTGCGTAACACTCTCGCCCATATTAGTCAGATCACCTGCAATGTGATATTGCAATTGAAGAAGAAACTGCAGCGTGAGACTACTGCTAAGCCTCAGAGCTCTTGATTTTGTAAACAACTTTTGCTCCTATGACAGGAAACATACTTTTGATAGTTTGTTACCCAGTTTAATGATTAAATCAGGTTTTGGCCCCAAAGTGGGACTGCTAAAGCTCTACAGCATCAAACTCATTTTGGGCCAGGGGCCGCTTTTCGACGCTCAAGCTGGGTCGCGGGCCGAACATAATGTAAAAAATAAAACAATAAAAAATATAACAAATGTTATATAGCTTAGTAATAGTTATATGTGGACACTGTTGCACAAATCTGCAGCAGGTCCATATGATCCATATTCATGCAGCAGGAACAGGAACATGGACTTGTGATATGATTCTGATATTAAATGTTTGTATCACAGACATGATAATATTGCTGCACAAACTCAATATGAGCTCACTATTTTTACAGTTTAAGCTTATTTTAGTGACAAATTATTCATGTGGCGAATCAAATGAGAGCTCAAAGCAGCTTCACTGTCATGTTCATACTTTATTACACTCTGACCTGTGTTTTACCTGTGGCTCATGATCTGCCCAGGTTTTGCACTGGTTTGGATGTTTTCCTCACAGAGTTGTCAGCAAAGAAGTTTGTTTTCTTTTTTGTTAGCTTCACATTAGCGCCGCTTTTAGCACAGCTCTAACGTCCACAAAACCGCCTCTTTTCTTTATTCCTCTTTTCTTTATTCCTCGTGTTTCCATGATCTGCCCTGGAGCAGAGCGCCACATGTGAAGCCGGCGCTACAGGTCATCGCTGCCGGAGTGTTCGATTTTAAACCTGCTGCGATGAGTGTCGCTGGTCGCTGTCGTTTGTCGCCTCCCGTGTGTAGAGCCCAACAGCCCTCGCACACACAGCAGCGCGGCTGCAAAGGATTGTGGGAATTGTAGTTCTAGCGATAAAAACGCAATATATCTATTGGAAATGAATAATTATAAACTAGAAATGTTCGGCGGGCCAGATGAAAACGTCTGGCGGGCCACATCTGGCCCGCGGGCCATGCGTTTGACACATGTGCTCTACAGTCTGGATTTAACCAAAGAGGAAAAATGAGATTCTGAGCCAGATCAACAGACACATGTGTAAGTCACTTTACTAAAACTGCGGGCTTTGGATTTAGTTTAATGAGTACGGCATACATATTAAACCTACGGTCCTAACTTTTGGTTGACAGTACAAAAAGAGAAAGAAAATCCAAACATAATGGCAAGGACAAAGTGAGAGTATCCAGGTAAGACACAGATGACATCATGAAAACACCAGGCAGATGGTAATAACTAGGTAGAAGAGAGACAGAGAGGAAGAGTCTAGAACGTTCTCAAACTTGACTTTGAATATTATCCCAGAATAGAATTGGTAATAGTTGTAGTTTTATACAATAGCATTAGTACAGTTTAAACCAGGGGTGTCAATCTCATTTTGGGCTGCGGGCCGAATTTCGACTCAACATAACGTAAAAAACTATAAGAAATATAAGAAATAAATAGTTTTGGCTGCCCTCGCCTGCCTTGCTCAGAAGTGTCACTGGTGTTACATGTAGGTATGACACTAAATCGATACGGAAATATATCGTCACGGACTCAGTATCACAGTATCGATACTTTTAAACAAAGTTTTTTGTTTTTTTATTAGATTTTGTTACCCATAGGCTTTATTGACTGTGAAGTAGAGAGTGAAATGGGGGATGAGAGAAAAGGAAGGACATGCAGTAAATTGTCAGAGTTGGGAACTCATGACACTGCAGCCGGCTGCAGTTGGAGCCTGGCATGTGTGCTGTGCCTTAACCACTCGATCACCGGGCAGCACTAAACAACGTTAATTTATTATACATTTTCAAGGCGGCTGTTCAGAGGTGAACTCCTATAGAGGGGCGTGCGGTTTACAGTCCTGCAGGAAAAGCAGAAGCTGCTCAATCTGCTGGAACACAAGCTAATGACGTACAAACGAGGTGGAATAGTACTTTTGATATTCTCGAGCGCTTCTTGGAGCAGCAGTGGGCTGTTTGTGCCGCTGTGGACCTTCTTAGAAGCTGATCTCGCCTGTGCAGAAGATGCTGCTGCAGCATGTTCAGCCCATGCTAATTGTTTTACAAGAAACATGCAATACTTAAACTAGCATGTGTTCTATATATTCCTATTTTGATCAGTTGGTTGGATGTATGAAGTTATTAGAGCATCATTGATTTATAAATTAGTGCTTTGTGGATGAACATGAAATTTCATACATTTTCTTATCCAGAGTAAAAAAAAAATACCCATTTGGTAAATTTTTAAGACCCTTTTTTCAAAAATGTATGAGGGAATTGTATCGGAATGTACATGTATCGGGATATATATCGTATCTTGACGTCTTGGCAATAACCAGCCCTAGGTCTGAGAATAAGAAATTCGGAAACGCCAAAGACATGAAGACCTAATGAAACTAATCGGCCTTTTCTACCATTTCTGATGTTGCTCATATGAAATACGTAAGATGAACTACAAAACATCCTAGAGATCCTGAAGTGTTTGGTCCTAGGTCCTAGGTCGTGGAGAGAAATGGTCTGGAGGGGACTACACCTCTGCTCCGGGTGGGGGCCAGAAGGTGCGCCTCCTCAAACAGACTGTGGACGAGATGACCGGCGAACACACCATCATCCTCTTCACCGACAGGTAGGCATGGTCCCATTTTTTTGAACAGTTACCAATATTTGATATTTAGCTTGCTGTGATGGCTGATAATTGACATTTGCCAGTATCAATATCACTGATAAACAAAAAAAAACAGTGGAGTGGATAGCACACATGCCTGCCATGTGAGCTGGCCTCACCGTCGTGAGTTTGAATCTGGCTCTCACAATTTGCAGCAAATTGTCAACAATATAATTTAGATCAAATCTAATATTGTCCATGACGGTTTCTATTTTTCCCACTGGGTTTTTGTAGTTTTTGCCCAGGAGGAGGGTCTAAGGAGAGGGATTCTTATTAATTTGATTATTTCCTGTGAACGGTGGTTAATATGCTTATCTACTATTGACCACTGATTGTTTCATTGTTTAATTTTCTAAATTTCTTCTGGTAAAATCAACAATTTTGAAAAGCCCTGCGAGGAAACTACTGTCATAATTTTGGGCTTTAAAAAAAATATATCAGCCCTAAAATCTTCCCAAGCTTTACTAAGATATGTTCCTTTGACATGTTCTGATTGTATATTCGTTTTTTCAAAAAAGGTCCCTTAGTTTGTAAGCCCATTCATGTGTTGATTACTTATTTGCGTACATAAACATTTGCAAACACAGATGATAAAACATAGTTCCTCTCCTGTCAGCCCCATTGTCGAACAGACCTCAGTTCAGTCTCATTCAAGGGAAAACTCTGCTGTCTACGTCTGAGGGAATGGTTCAGTCCATCTTTCTGAGGAGCGGGAAATCCAAAAACTGAACTTTAATTGGACTTCAGTACAGAGGCATAATAGACGTAGGTGCAGAGACAGCAGCTGGGCAGGGACAGGAGCAGAACAGGAGCAGGACAGGAGCAGGACAAGGGCAGGACAGTAGCAGGACAGAGGCAGGACAGAGGCAGAGACAAAAGCAGGACAGAAGCAGGACAGGAGTAGGACAGAGGCAGAGACAGGAGCAGGACAGGAGCAGGACAGGAGCAGGACAGGAGCAGGACAGGAGCAGGACAGGGGCAGGACAATGGCAGGACAGAGGCAGAGACAGGAGCAGGACAGAGGAGCAGGACAGGAGCAGGACAGAGGCAGAGACAGAAGCAGGACAGGAGCAGGAACAGGGCAGAGGGACAGGGGCAGAGACAGGGCAGAGACAGGAGCAGGACAGGAGCAGGACAGGGGCAGAGACAGGAGCAGAGCAGGAGCAGAGACAGGAGCAGAGACAGGAGCAGAGACAGGAGCAGAGACAGGAGCAGAGACAGGTGCAGGACAGAGAGCAGAGACAGGAGCAGAGACAAGAGCAAGAACAGGAGCAGAGACAAGAGCAGAGACAGGAGCAGAGACAGGAGCAGGGCAGGGGCAGGGCAGGGCAGGACAGGGGCAAGACAGAGACAGGAGCAAGACAGGAGCAGGACAGGGGCAGAGACAGGAGCAGGACAGAGGCAGAGACAGAGCAGGACAAGAGCAGGATAGGGGCAGGACAGGGGCAGACATAGGCTGGATAGGCTTAGGAGGAGGCTTAGGGAGGAGAGAGGAGGTGTCTGAGGGAGCAGCTTGTGCAGGAAATACATTGAATTATAAACACAGAATTAGTCTTAAGTCTTTGTGGTCTTTTTTATTTTTTTAAATAATTCCAACCAGAAATGAAATGATGGCGATCTTGGTCTATTAGGCTTTTATGTGGCCTATTGCCTGTATGTTATCGCTTGAGAACTATTCCTGTTATAAAGCACATCTTTTGTCATCCATTCTCCATGGGCTATTCAATGATGCATGACTCTAATGAAGAAGATTTTTAAAGGATACATCCTCAAATGATGAAAACACCCCAAAGGACAACCTTTGGGTAACTATTTCAGCGCTAAAAATTGCACAGACACCTTCACTCATGTTTGTTTTCTCGTGTTTCAGATTCAAACTTAAAGTTGGGCGGAGCAGATTCTATTAGAACTAAATTTCCTGTGTTTTTGTCAAGCCATGTTTCAGTTAAAACCATAAAATCAAGATTATCCATCTTCCTCCGCTTTATCCGGGGCCGGGTCGCGGGGGCAGCAGAATAAGCAGGGCCTCCCAGACTTCCTTATCCCCAGACACTTCCTCCAACTCCTCCGGGGGGATCCCGAGGCGTTTCCAGGCCAGCCGAGAGACATAATCCCTCCAGCGTGTCCTGGGCCTCCTCCCGGTGGGACATGCCCGAAAACACGTCCCTAGGGAGGCGTCCAGGAGGCATCCGGAACAGATGCCCGAGCCACCTCAGCTGGCTCCTTTCGACTTGGAGGAGCAGCGGCTCTACTCCGAAGCTCCTCCCATGTGACTGAGCTCCTCACCCTATCTCTAAGGGAGCGCCCAGCCACCCTGCGGAGGAAACTAATTTCGACCGCTTGTATCCGCGATCTTGTCCTTTCGGTCACTACCCAAAGCTCATGACCATAGGTGAGGGCAGGAACGTAGATTGACCGAAAAATCGAGAGCTTTGTCTTTCGACTCAGCTCCTTCTTTACCACAACAGTCCGATGCAGCGACCGCATCACTGCGGACGCTGCACCGATCCGCCTGTCAATCTCACGCTCCAGCCTTCCCTCACTCGTGAACAAGACCCCGAGATACTTGAACTCCTCTACTTGGGGCAAGGACTCCCCACCCACCCGGAGAGGGCATGCCACCTTTTTTCCGGTCGAGAACCATGGCCTCAGATTTGGAGGTGCTGATTCTCATCCCAGCTGCTTCAAACTCGGCTGCAAACCGTCCCAGAGCATGTTGCAGGTCCAGGTTTGATGGAGCCATCAGGACAACATAATCTGCAAACAGCAGAGATGAGATCCTGTGTTCTCCAAACCGGACCCCCTCCGACCCCTGACTGCGCCTAGAAATTCTTTCCATAAAAACAATGAACAGAACCGGTGACAAAGGGCAGCCCTGGCGGAGTCCAACACGCACTGGGAACAGGTCTGACTTACTGCCGGCAATGCGAACACAGCTCCTACTCCGGTCATACAGGGACCGGACAGCCCTGAGCAAAGGGCCCCGGACCCCGTACTCCCGCAGCATCCCCCAAAGGGCACCCAGTGGGACACGGTCAAAAGCCTTCTCCCATGAACTCCCATGAACCCTCGAGCACCCGATGGAGAGTATAGAGCTGGTCCAGTGTTCCACGACCAGGACGAAAACCACTCTGCTCCTCCTGAATCTGAGGTTCGACTATCGGTCGGATTCTCCTCTCCAGTACCCTGGAATAGACCTTACCAGGGAGGCTGAGGAGTGTGATCCCTCTATAATTGGAGCACACCCTCCGGTCCCCCTTCTTGAACAGAGGGACCACCACCCCTGTCTGCCAGTCCAGAGGCACCGTCCCCGACCGCCACGCGATGTTGCAGAGGCGTGTCAACAAAGACAGTCCTGCAACATCCAGAGACTTTAGGTACTCGGGGCGTATCTCATCCAACCCCGGAGCTCTACCACCGAGGAGTTTGCCAACAACCTCAGTGACTTCGGCTTGGGTGATAGATGAGTCAGCCTCCGAGTCCTCAGTCTCTACTTCCTCTTCGGAAGACGTGACAGTGGGATTTAAGAGGTCCTCAAAGTACTCCTTCCACCGTCCGACGACATCCCCAGTCGAGGTCAGCTGGTCCCCACCCGCACCGTAAACGGTGTTGGTGGAACACTGCTTCCCCCTCCTGAGGCGCCGGACGGTTTGCCAGAATTTCTTTGGGGCCGACCGATAGTCCTCCTCCAGGGCCTCCCCAAACTCCTCCCAGCCCCGGGTTTTTGCCTCTGCGACAGCACGAGCTGCGGCTCGCCTGGCCCGCCGATACCCGTCAACGGCCCCAGGAGTCCCACAAGCCAAAGAGGCCTGATAGGCCTCCTTCTTCCGCCTGACGGCATCCCTTACTTCCGGTGTCCACCACCGGGTTCGGGGGTTGCCACGGCGACAGGCACCTGAGACCTTGCGACCACAGCTCCGAGCAGCCGCATTGACAATGGAGGTCGAGAACATGGTCCACTTGGACTCAATGTCCCCAGCCTCCCCCGGGATTTGGGAGAAGCTCTCCCGGAGGTGTGAATTGAAGAGCCTGCTGACAGCGGGCTCCGCAAGACGTTCCCAACAGACCCTCACTATACTTGAGCCTGCCAGGTCTGTCCGGCTTCCTCCGCCGCCAGCGGATCCAACTCACCACCAGGTGGTGGTCGGTTGACAGCTCCGCTCCTCTCTTCACCCGAGTGTCCAAGACACGCGGCCGGAGGTCGATGACACGACAACAAAGTCGATCATTGACCTCCGGCCTAGGGTGTCCTGGTGCCAGGTGCACTGGTGGACACCCTTGTGCTTGAACATGGTGTTCGTTATGGACAGTCCGTGACTAGCACAGAAGTCCAATAACTGCTCGGGTTTAGATCGGGGAGGCCGTTCCTCCCAATCACCCCTCTCCAGGTGTCACTGTCGTTAACCACGTGGGCGTTGAAGTCCCCCAGTAGAACAACGGAGTCCCCGGTCGGTGCACTGTCCAGTACCCCTCCCAGGGACTCCAAGAAGGCCGGGTACTCAGCGCTGTTGTTCGGCCCGTAGGCCGACACCACAGTGAGAGACCTGTCCCCAACCCGTCCGCGACCCTCTCGTTCACTGGGGTAAACTCCAACACATGGCGGCTGAGCTGTGGGGCAATAAGCAAGCCCACACCAGCCCGCCGCCTCTCCCCGTAGACAACACCAGAGAAGTGGAGCATCCAGCCCCTCTCAAGAGGATGGGTTCCAGTGCCCAAACTGTGCGTGGAGGTGAGGCCGACTATATCTCGTCGGAACCGTTCAACCTCCCGCACAAGCTCAGGCTCTTTCCCCCCCAGCTAGGTGACGTTCTATGTCCCCAGAATTAGTCTCTGTGTCCGGGGATCCTGCCGTCGACTGCCGCCCAGATCCCTCCGCACCAGCCCCTTACGGATCCTCCTGCAGGTGGTGGGTCCACGGGAGGACGGCCCCACGTCACTCGTTTGGGTTGCACCCGGCCCAGCCACCAGGCGCTCGCCGTCGAGCACCCACCCCAGGCCTGGCTCCAGTGGTTGGGCCCCAGTAACGCCAATCCGGGCGACGTAACTGGCCTTGTTTTTTTTTTCATCATATGGAGCTTTGTGAACCGATCTTTGTCTGACCCGTCACTCAAACCCCTCCACCACGTTAAGGTGTCGGTTCAAGGAGGGGAAAATCAAGATTATAAGAAGAAATAAAATGATTAATTAAGAATGTTTTGTTACATAAGGATCTGACATTTAGCACAGCAAGTTTCAGACTAGTTTCAGACTAGTTTCAGTGGGACTGGGTGTTATGTTTATTGTGTTTGGTAACCTCATGTTTATTTCTTGGTATAATACGGCATCTAGTGGTTGTTCTAATCTGCACCTTTTAGCGTCAGTAGAAGAAGTACGCTAGACAGGAAGTTGTTGTTTCTAGCCACGCTTTTCCCAAGATGGCGGCTCCTCATTGATGGCCTTTCTTTTTGGTGTTTGTTTAAGCATTGTCTGTAAGTATTGCATGGTTAAGATGTGTAGACACCTGGAATATGTCTTTTATGTTTGGTATGTCACAGGAGCACGTTTTTGGTCCACTATTCATATGCAAATTAGTTTGCTAATTCATACGCTAATCGTGATGTACTCATGTTGTTTGTTATTGTTTGGGCTGTCTGCGATTTGAAATAACTATTTAGCACTGTATGCTGATGTACATTTTGTATGTGCTTTATTGTTGCAGTTTCACAAAATAATTACGGATCTTCAGTAAATATCACAAAGATCATCTGTTGTCTGTGGAGTTTCTGGGTCCATGTTTAGCTGTTTGGATAGCTAGCTCGGCTGCTAGCGAGGCCATTTACATACGCGTTATCTTTTCTCAGGGAATATGAATCAAATTTCTCAGATTGGGCAGCCTGGCTCGCATTTTGTTTTCCCATCTGTGTGATGTGATTACAGAAATAGCACTAGGCTAACTTTTTACTTTACACTTGTAAAAAGTTAGAAAAGTGGGGCACTTGCACTTTGGAACTTTTCTGGTGGAGGTCCCCTTCACCAGATTGTCTCCATAAAAAGTTATTGCGTTGCCCGAAATGTCTCACAGTATGTTTATGGAGGCATTTATAATTTTCGGTATCACCATTAGCTGAGACAGCTAATCTTGGGGTTCTTTCAAAAATACTTTTTTTTTTTATTTCTCCCTTTCTGACCCTCTGTCCTCTTCTCGCTGACCCTCTGTTCTCCTTCTTTCTGACCCTCTCTCCTCCTTCTTGCTGACCCTCTTTCCTCCTTCTTTCTGACCCGCTTTTTACCGTCTTTCTGACCCTCTGTTCTCCTTTCTGACCCTCTCTCCTCCTTTTTGCTGATACTTTGGATCGGAGGCAGTGCGTGCGGCTGGAGAAGAATGTCTCAGCCACTCGGACTATCAGCACAGGAGCTCCACAGGGCTGTGTACTTTCTCCTCTGCTCTTCTCCCTGTACACAAACTGCTGCACCTCGACTCTGTAAAACTGATCAAGTTTGCGGACGACACCACTCTCATCGGGCTCATCTCGGACGGGGATGAGTCTGTCTACAGGAGGGAGGTGGACCGGCTGGTGTCCTGGTGCAGTGGTAACAACCTGGAGTTCAACGCCCAGAAGACAGTGGAGATGATTGTGGACTTCAGGAAAGTCACAGCCCCCCAGCCCCCCCTCATCATGACAGACTCCCCCATCACCACTGTGGACTCCTTCCGCTTCCTCAGCACCACCATCACCCAGGACCTCAAGTGGGAGCCCACCATCAGCTCCCTCATCAAGAAGGCCCAGCAGAGGATGTACTTCCTGCGGGAACTGAGGAAAGCCAAGCTGCCAGTGCAGATGATGGTGCAGTTCTACACGGCCATCATTGAGTCCATACTCACCTCCTCCATCACCGTGTGGTACGCTGGAGCCACAGCCAGGGACAAACAAAGACTACAGCGCATTGTGCGTTCTGCTGAGAAGGTGATCGGCTGCAGACTTCCATCTCTGCAGGACCTGTACGTCTCCAGGGCTCTGGGACGAGCAGGTCGGATCACAGCTGACCCTTCTCACCCTGGACATGGACTATTTGGACCACTCCCTTCAGGCAGGAGTTAGCGGTCCATCAGGACCAGAACCTCCCGCCACAAGAATAGTTTCTTTCTCTCTGCCATTGGACTCATGAACACTTCTTAGCACCTGCAATTAACTGCAATTTAATCAATCACTCACTTCCACTTTCTGCACTACAACTGTAAATATAACTGTAAATTCTGGTGTACATAGTAAGCCTATTTTTATTTTATACTATAGTAATTTAAAATCTAATGCACGCCCTTGTGATTTCATATGTATTGTTTTTATTATTGCAGTGTTTTAAGTTGCACCTTAATGCTGAAACAAGTTCCTATGTTTGTGAATTCTGTTAATCGACAATGGCAATAAACCTTTTTCTGAATATGATTCTGATTTTCATTCTTTCTTACCCTCTCTCCTCCGTCTTGCGGACCCTCCTCCTTCTTTCTGACCCTCTCTCCTCCTTCTGGCTGACCCTCTGTTCTTCTTTTCTGACCCCCTCCTCCTTCTATCTTCAACTCACCCCTCATTCTTTCTTACCTTCACTCCTCCTTCTTGCTATCCCTCTGTTCTCCTTTTTGCTGACCCTCTCTCCTCCCGTTTCCACAGTTATGATACGGTCTTTGCCTCTGGACCCAAGGAGCTGCTGAAGAAGTTCTCCTTGGCTGGACACAAACTGATCTTCTCCTCTGAGAGCCTACTCTGGCCCCACCGGCTGCTGGAGGACAAGCATCCCCACGTTGCCCTGGGCAACCGCTTCCTTGGCTCTGGAGGTGATTTAACAGAATTTTAGCCTAAATTATTGCAGTTCTGTTTAAATTTTCCTCACCTGGTTAGTCAATATTTGTTTCAGTCTAAATCATGGGTTTGGACACATTCTGTTAATGGTGGGACACGTCTTCCCCACTTTTCACAGAAGCTGCTCGTCACTATGAAATCTGACCGTCACTATGCTGCTCTGTTACCCTGTCTCTCCCTTTCTTAAGTGAACCCTCCCCGTGCAGTGCTCCAGAGCATTGTGCCTTTTGTCAGTGTGCAGGGCAGAGGAGGAAGCAGAGACACACGGCCTGACTGCCAAAGGAGATTTTTTCTCTTTGGGAGTTTTTATTTTGTCACAATCCATTCAGGGTAATTTAAATGCGGACTCTTCAGATTGTTTCATTCACATTTTAGTGTAATATGTCTAAATCAGACCTGTTTTCCCTCGTCAGAACTTTAGTGTTGGTTTACTTGGTCATTAGAATGAGAAGGGGAAAGAGGACAGAACAGCTGCTGAAGAGCAGGAGAAGAAGACACGATTTAGATTGTGATGAATTAAATTAATTCATATTGTTCTCCAAAGTTATAAAATAAATTACATTTAACATTCAGCTGTAATTGACTGAAACATCAGCAGCTTTATGTTTTATCATGGAAGGTTTCTGATTTTAAAGGTACACAATGTAACTTTTCTGATCGAGATGCTTGTCTACTTTGACCTGACCCCTTATTGCCTACAATGTTCTGCACGGCACATAAAATCTCCATGGAGACAAGCAGTGGCCCCTGCAGGCCCAGTTACAGGACAGATCTGTGGAGAGGTGACCCTGCTCACAGTAAGAATGCAGTTTTCTCAGCGTATTTCCTACCCTGTAATTGAGTAAATGCAAGGATAATGTCATTGTGGAACATTTCAGGCAACGCACTAACATCTCCATAGAGACAAGCAGGTAGCGGACCCCCACCAGAAAAGCTGCATAGTGCCCCTTTAATATGAACAGTATTTGTCCTTTCCTATTCTAATCAAAAGGCTCTATAGAAATCTGCAGTTGTGTGATGTTTTAATTGAAACGAAACAGGATTAACATTAGGTGCATAGGTTAAATATAGTAGGACCTGAGGTTCAGTCTTTAGACCAGGGCTATTCAAATGGTGGTACGCGGGTTCAAATCCGGCCCACTAAGCAATATGCTCTGGTTCTGAATGGTAAAATGGCCCTAGGCCGGACCACGTTGCAATGAAGCCAGGCAAACTGTATCTGGCCTACCGTGAACTGCAGCAGAGATGCCACAATTAGTACTTGGCAAAATGGTCCTGCCCACCATGGTAAAATGGGCCATGGGCCTGACCATATTCCTCGATAAGATGAGTTGTCCTTAGTGCACTGTGTTGGCTCTGTTGTTCAGTACCCTACTGTTCTATGCTTTTAATATCAGGTGAATCAGATGTTAATGCCCTTTACAACACTCAAAGTGACCAAAGTGCTTATAAAATAATAATAATAAATAAAAATAAAAATTCAAGGCAATACAAAACATAATAACACAAGTAAAAACAAACTGTACAGAATAAAGTGTCACACACTTCTTAATGTTGAAAGCCAGTCGTAATAAGTAAGTTTAAGCCTAGATTTAAAAAGGCTAAAGTCTGTGATGGTGCGCATGTCGGGGGGAAGTTTGTTCCAGAGTCTGTGACCAGCAACAGAGAAGGCTTGATCATCCCAGTTAATGCCATTTATATTTCAGACCTCATAGTCCTGGTTCAGATTCTGTGGTCTAGACCTGTTCAAGATGTTGTTTAAGCCAGATGTGAGCTACAATATGTTTAGTCTTGGTTCAGGACTGGATCTAGTTCAAGTGGTTTTTGATTGACACTGGGTTTAGTCTTTGCTTAGTCCTACTTTAGTCCTATTTTAGTTTTTTTTTTTTTTTAAATGTACTTCAGTGAAACAACAGATTTATGTTGTACAGTATCATTGTGAGTTGTTTGTGGATATTTGATATAAATAATACAATTGTGGTGCAGTTTTGTATTCCGGCCCCCAGACAATGGCTCTCCAAAAAATCTGGCCCCATGGAAAATATTATTGAATAGTCCTGCTTTAGACTATGGTAAGACTAAAAGCCATGATTTTACTCACACTTCTGCAGCTGTAGGAAACCTGTAAAAATCCGCCAAAAACACATGTATCAGTGTAATTTTCCTCTCCTTTTTTAATGCAATTTTCTCTTTCCACTGGTAAATTTTCTGGGAATCTGACAAAATATATACATTACATATACATTTTGAACGTTTGTGAAAAAACACATTCTAAATTCCAGAATGGAGCAAAAGTTGAACATAACCGTCATTTCTATGGATACAATTGGGATAAACCTCAGAATATTACGAAAAAGAAAAATGCAGATGCTTTTGTCAGTAAAACCACTCAGATACACAATAGTTTTTCATTTGATCTTCAGATATATTGCATATTTGATCACAAATTATACTTTTTTGAATACAATTATAAGGCTAGATCTAATCTAGTCAAATCCAGATGAGTATTTATCATTGAGTCTGTTGACTGTTGCTATCCCCTGCAGCGTTCATGGGCTTCCTCCCCAGTGTGAAGAAGTTGGTGTCGGACTGGACTGGAGCAGACAATGGCAGTGACCAACTTTTCTACACCAAGATCTACATCGACCCAGAGAAAAGAGTGAGAGCTTGTGGAGTTTTATTTATATGTTTATGTTTATGTTTTATTTCCTGAAATGCAGAATGCCACTCTTTAGTTTGAGACCATTAAAGTTAATTAACGAATAGTACAATATAAAAGCATTCGTTTCATTATGGATGGGATTTTTTTGGCACAAGAACACTTGCGTACTTGCTATGAGCCATCTTACTTCTCCACAGACATGACTAATATCTGGTGGAAGTTAAAGCCATACTATGGAACATTCACCATGAAGATAAGATAGTATGGCTTTAACTTTATATCTCCATTGAGTTGTGCAGATGAAGTGCCCACCAGAAAAATGTTGCGTGGTGCGCCTTTAACTAATATTGTCCCATTAAAAGTTTCAAATGACTGCTCATCAGAACATAATGTGCCTATTACCAGTCCTGTCTCTGAAAAAAGGCCCTTAGTGAGGCATCAGTGTGAAAAGTGGCTTATCACTACAATGTATGGGTGTAGGGAGTTAAAGAATGGGTTATTATTGTTGGTTTATTAGGCTCTAATCAATATATTGTTTCATTACAGAAACGTGCCATACATGGATAAATGGTTACTTGAATAAATTAATGAATATTTCTACATTATTAAGGCCAAATACTTATTCTCTAAAATGCATAATGTATGTATGATGTTAAATATTATATGACTAAACTAAATTAAATAAATTGAGCTGAACCTAATTAGTTGGACAATATGAAGCCAGATTCTTTAAACGAGAATGTTACTAAATAAATACATGTCCACCATGCTATCAAATCAAATCATATCAAAATACATGTCTTTTTATATTTCAGAAATCCATAAACATCACATTAGACAGTAAATGCAGACTGTTCCAGAACCTTCTTGGAGCACTAGGTGAGTTTTCCTCTTCGACTCTCCACACTTAGTACAAGTAGCATCAAAACATGATCAACTATTTAGTACTTGCTGCATTACACTTCAGGTTAGGTTCTGTTCTAAACTGCATTTTTTTGCACTGTAGTGCAAGTAGTGTCATAATACTCGAGACTGGTTGTGGTCTCGAGACCAGCCTCGAGTTTTTTTTAAGGTCTTGGTCTTGTCTCGGACTCTAGCACATTGGGACTCGGTCTTGGTCTTGAGAGCTATTGGACTCGGCCTTGTCACCTATTCGAAGGTAACATTTATCGGATTTGTATCGGCTCTGTTTAGTGCATCAACAATTAATTTTAGCTGCAGAAGTTTTGGGAAATGTGCACACATTACACATGAGGGACGTGTTTTCAGCGACAGGCAAATGCCCAGTTCAATCTCTAAATAGGTGAAAACAGCAGAGGATAGGGGCAGCCTGACTCTGTCCCCCCATCTCACACATTTTTGCCTCTGGTTTGGGATGAGTCACGGCTTTGGCTGCTGCCTGCACTATGCACTTAAGTAGTCACAGACACTCAAAATTGAGCTCAGGTACAATGGTTTTCAACTGATCATCCTCGAGATGCTTCTACAACTGGACTGGAGTCCTCTGGTGGTAAAATCCAGGCCTGGAGGAAAAACATATTTCAGACATTATGGATGAGTTATGGGAGCTGCAGGCTGTGGTAGCGACACTGTGGACGGAAAGTAAGAATGAAAAGCAAGATCTGAGCTCGTTTCTGGGTCTGAAGTTGCGGTCCCCCCATTACAATAGAAAGAGCATATTGCTTGGGCCCAACAAGACAAACAGGGTCGAGTCTGATAATGAGGTTTGGTAACCATCATGTGAAGGAGCGTGTCAGGAAGTTAAGTTAGCAAAAGTTAAAGGAGACCTCCAGTACAAAGGCAAACGTATCTTCTTCACCCAGGATATTCCATACGAGGTTCGTCAACAAAGACAAAAGTTTTGCCACATCTGTGAGGAATTCAAGAGGAGACAACTGAGGCATGGGTTTTAATTTTTTCGAGCGAATTTTCTGGTGACTGTTGATGGTAAAAAACATGTGCTCAAAACACCAGCAGAGGCAGAGGTGCTCCTCAGGAAAATGCAAAACACAGAGCCAACCAACGTGGGGTACGTGAATTCAAGTTATGGTCACATTATAAGACATTTGAAGAGAGTGATGATTGTAACGTGATTTATTCGTTTTTGGCATCAGACTTTATTGTCCATGTTGGCTGTCTGTTTTGTACATAAACTCTGTGTCTTGTTGCATGCACTTATCTGAGTGCTAAAAGTGGGAGAGTGGATTTGTGAGAAAATATACATGGAAGGTGGCAGTCTGGGGAGGTAGTGTACTCAATTCTTTGTGAGGATTGGTGAGACGTTTGGACAGCCCTTCATTAGGAAGGGACTTCCCTCCTTTACAGAGACATTAATATTATCAGGTTTTGGGTTCAGTGCAAGTTTTGTTTTCCATTTTATCTTTTCGTCTTTTTCATGTTTCAGTAGTTTTTGTGTTTGTATGTTGTGTTTGACCAGAGAGTTTTATAACATTAATCAATACAATCAACCCAATGGCATTGGGTTTTTTGAGTAGCATCCTTTAACGTTAACATCAAGTATTTTCCCTTTAGCCCTTCACACAGTATGACGTAGTCCACTGGATCTGACACCCTCGAACATAGGTTAGTTTTGTTATCAGCCCCACTAATAGTAAATTGTTTAATGTTTTTAATCTCACAATTCAAACTGAAAATATCCCATTACTGTGGAAAACGGCTTTTGTTCTCCCTTTGCACAAAGGAGGAAAAATTATTTGAATAATTTCCGTCCAATCTCAAAACTATCCTCCCTAGCAAAAGTCTTAAAGAAGCTCATAAGTAACCAGGTCCGTGCATTCTTAACCAAATATTCAATGTTAAATAGCTACCAGTCTGGATTTAGACCAGGGCATAGCACTATCACAGCTGCTACCAGGAGCAGGAAGATTTTCAGTCCAACAATACTATGTTAATTTAAAATTATTAATGAATTCAAATAAAACAACATGTATGTGGTACTCCAAAAGACACACTATTGACCCAAAAAATATATCTATTCTCACGCTTGATGGTAATATGATTGTATGAAGTACCCCATTACAAATACTTGGGCATCTGGATTGATGATAAACTCTTTCAACAAACAGGTACAAGAGCTGACGAATAATCTTAAAGCCAGATTGTCATTCTTTTTCAGAACTAAAACGTTTTTTCTTCTTAATTGTAGAAAACCGTTACTCCAGGCTACATTTCTCTCAGTGCTAGATTATGGTGATATTATATGCATTCTACAGCAACAGTGTTAAAACCTCTGAACTTGGTTTTTCACTCAGCTCTAAGGTTTAGAGTAGAAGTAGAAGTTGCAATCATTGGATGCATGAAGAGACCAGCACTGCCTTTTGTTTGTTTATAAGGCTCTATGTTGCATTTTGCCTGATTATTTATCAAGTTTGTTGCACATCAGATCAAGTTGTCACCGCTTGAGGTCTCAGGACATGTTTGTCTTACAGACTCATCGTGTCACTTTGCTCACACGGACACTTTTTAAATTGAATAATTTTATGCCTTTTAATGATTTTAAAGCACTGCTACCCGCAGTGCCGATGCAATTGTTTTATATCATTTTATCTCATATTGTATGTGTAAATGTGTTTTTATGTATTGGTTAATTTTATTGAATGTTTTATTTTGTTTTAGTATCCTGTGTTTGTTTGTTGTTTATTTTATTTGTTTGTGTTTTAACAGGGTACCCATGAAAGAGAGAACTTTTCTCATTGGGTTTTCCCTATATAAATAAATAAAATGAACGAACAGAACCAAATCAAACGATCAAAAATATGAACAAAAATGAGAAAAGAAAAAATAGCCATATATTTACAAGACACACATTTAAGCGATATAGAACATCTAACCACTAACCACATTTTTTTTTACTATTCATCATACAGAGGTAAACACAAGAGAGCAGTTGCAATATTGATTTCAAACCGAATAGCTTTTGAACACATTTTGAATGTAAAGACAAAGAAGACTCAAGGGGAACTAGAAGAGCAATAAAAAAAAAGAAAAAAAAAGAAGTGTAAATTAATGAAGAATATAGGACTGACGAACATCTGGTTGGAGATGAACCCCTCTGCATGGCAATACACCAATCTTTCTAATCCACACACAATCTACTCCTGAATAGACTTTTATTAATCTTCAATAAAGACAAATCTAAAATCACTGAAGCAGCTACAGCCACAATAAACTTAAGTGATCATGCTCATGTCTACATTACAGTAGACTTGGAGGAAAGACCAAACACACTTTGAAGGTTCATTGCCAGTCTGCTTAATGACCCTTTGTTTAAGGAAAATATTTCAAACAACATTAAGATTTATCTGGAGGAAATTACAATGGTGAAACTTCCCGTCTATCTTGTGCCTCGACAAAAAAGAAACTAATGGACAAAAAACGAAATGATCTACAACAAAAACTTCTGGAGGCAAAGCACATCAAGAAGGGAAATCCTCAAGTGCTCACAAATTAAAAAGAGAAGAGGAGAAATTCATGATCTGACTTTTCAGGAAGTAGTTAAGAAAATGCTCTTTACCAAACAAAGATATTACGAGTGGATCAAAATGTTTTAAATGATTAACCTGGAAACTTAAAAAACAACTAGCAGAAAGAACAATTGTGGGTGGAGGTTGTAAGTTATGTTTGTGAGGGTGGAGGTTGTAAGTAGTGTTTGTGAGGATGGAGGTTGTAAGTAGTGTTTGTGAGGGTGGAGGTTGTAAGTTATATTTGTGAGGGTGGAGGTTGTAAGTAGTGTTTGTGAGGGTGGTGGTTGTAAGTTATGTTTGTGAGGGTTGTAAGTAGTAAGTAGCTCGGGTCCTGACTAGAACCAGGAAGTACGATCACATTAGTCCTGTGCTCAGGTCTCTGCACTGGCTCCCTGTGGCTCAGAGAATAGACTTCAAAGCAGCTCTGCTTGTATACAAGTCTCTCCATGGCCTAGCACCAAAGTACATCTCGGACATGTTGAGTGCCATATGAACCATCTCGGACTCTGAGGACCTCAGGGACCGCGCCTCCTGCTGGTGCCCAGAGTCAGGACTAAACATGGGGAATGTGCGTTTCAGTTTTTATGCAGCTAAAATCTGGAACAGGTTTCCTTTCCTGAGGATGTGAGAGGGGCCTCTACTCTGGCAGTGTTCAAATCTAAACTAAAAACTGTTTTTGTTTGGCTGGTGCATATGACTGAAATGCTTTTCTTTGCACTCTTCTCTTTTATGTCTTGAACTAAGATTGTGATTTCTGCCATGTCTTTTGTGATTTTAATGCATTTTTTTCCTGTTTGTGTGAAGCACTGTTGAATTGCCTTGTGTACGAATTGTGCTCTACAAATAAACTTGCCTAGTGTTTGTGAGGGTGGAGGTTGTAAGTAGTGTTTGTGAAGGTGGAGGTTGTAAGTTATGTTTGTGAGGGTGGAGGTTGCCAGTGTTGGAGGTGGAGGTTGTAAGCTTAGAGTTTGTAAGGTGGGGTTGTAAGATTTATGTTTGTAGGATGGAGTGTTGTTAATTGTTTGTGATGGTGGAGGTTGTAAGTAGTGTTGTGAGGGGGAGTGTAAAGTAGTGTTGTGAGGTAGGAGGTTGTAGTTAGTGTTGTGAGGTGGAGTAGTAATATTGTTTCGGTGAGTTGTAAGTATGTTTCGTAGGTTTTGTAAGTATGAATTGTTTGTTGTGGGAAGTGTTAGTGTTTTGTGAGGGTAGGGCGGTTGTGGTTTGTAGGTGAGGAGGTAGTGTGTTTGTGATGGGGGGAGTTGTAAGTTATGTTTGTGAGGGTGTAGTAAGGTGTGAAGTGTAGTTTAGTGAGTGTGAGGTTTGTTAATAGTGTTGTGAGTTGAAGTTGTAAGTAGTGTTGTGAGGGTGGAGGTTGTAAGTTATGTTGGAGGGTTGTAAAGTAGTGTGTCTGTGCGAGTGTAAGTAGTGTGTGAGTGGGGTAAAGTAGTGTTTGTGGGTGGAGGTTGTAGGGTTGTAAGTAGTGTTGTGGGGTGGAGGTGAAGTAGTGTTTTGTGAGGGTGGATTGGTTGGTAGTGTTTGAGGGTGAGTAGTGTTTGTGATGGTGTGAGGTGTAAGTAGTGTTTGTGAGGGTGGGGGGTGTGTAAGTAGCTGTGTTGTAAGAGGGTGGAGGTTTGTCAGGTGTTTGTAAGTCGGTGTGATATGTTTGTGAGGGTGGGGGTTGTAAGTAGTGTAGTGAGGGTGGTTGTAAGAGTGTCTTGTGAGGGTGGGTTGTAAGAGTGTTTGTGAGGGTGGAGTTGTAAGTAGGTTAGTGGGTGGTTGTTAAGGGTGTGAGGTGGTTGTGATGTTGTAGTCGGGTTGTCAAAGTGTGTTTGTGAGGGTGAGGCTTGTAAGTAAGTCGTTTGTGAGGTGATTTAAGGTAGTGTTTGGTGTAGGTGTGAGGTATGTAAAGTAGTGTTGGAGGGTGAGTGTAGTTCGGTTTGGGTGAAGTAGTGTTTTGTGAGGGTGGAGGCTTAAGTAGTGTTTGATGAGGGTTGTAAAGTAGTGTTTGTGAGGGTGGAGGTTGTAAGTAGTGTTTGAGGTGGAGGTTGTAAGTTATGTTTGTGAGGGTGGAGGTTGTAAGTTATGTTTGTGAGGGTTGTAAGTAGTGTTTGTGAGGGTGGAGGTTGGTAAGTAGTGTTTGTGAGGGTTGTAAAGTAGTGTTCCTGTAGGGTGGAGTTGTAAGTTGTGTTGTAACGGTGGAGTGTTGATGAGTGAAGTATTGTTGATGTGAGCGTGTGTAGTTGTTGAAGGTGAGTTTAGTGTGGATGCGTTGGTGAAGTGGTTATAGTTATAGATGGGGTTGTAAGTTGATGGTTGTGGAGGGGTTGTAGTATTTCATGTAGTGTGAGGTATAGGTTTGGAGGTAGTGTTTAGTGGTGTTTGAATAGTTGGAGGGTTATAAAGTAGTGTTTAGTGAGCGGAGGTGTAAGTAGTGGTTTTGAGGGTGAGTTGTAGTATTGTGAGGAGTATAGTGTGTTTTGAGGTGGGGTTGTATAACGTTGTGAGGGTGGGTGTTTGTAGGTAGTGGGTTTTGAAGTGAGGTTTGTAGGTTGTAGAGTGGTAAGTAGTTTTTGTAGGGTGGGGTTGTATAAGTAGTGGGGTTTGTGTGTTTTGTGGGTGCGGGGTGTAGGGTGGAGGGTAAGTAGGTGGAGGTTATGAGGGGTTGAGAGTTTGTGAGTGGTATGTGTTTGTGAGGGTGGGGTGTAAGTACCGTTGTGAGGGTGGGGGGTTGTTAGGTAGTTGTTGAGGGTGGAGTTGTAAGTAGTGTTAAGTGGGGTGTGAAGTAGTGTTGTAGGGTGGGGGTTGTAGTTGGGGGTTGTAAGTAGTGTTTGTGAGGGTGGAGGTTGTAAGTAGTGTTTGTAAGGGTGGGGGTTGTAAGTAGTGTTTGTGAGGGTGGGGGTTGTAAGTTATGTTTGTGAGGGTTGTAAGTAGTGTTTGTGAGGGTTGCAGGTCAGACGGTGGGTGTATATGGCTGTGATGGAGCCGTGTAGCCGCTGAGGGGCCGCTCTGTGACTAGGAGCGTGTTCAGACAGAGGCCAGGCCTGTTACAGTGGCACGTATGTTCTCCTGCACTATGGAAGGAATTTATGACAGCCACACAAAAGAAAAAAGAGTTTTCTCTCTATAAATGCCGGTCTTGTTGGTTTTACTTTATTTCTATAAAACTAGAGGCCCTGACTTTTATTTATTCTCATTACTACCTACAAAGTGCAGGAGACAGACCCTCCCCCAGAAAAGTTGTGAAGCCATGTGGCGGATCTTTTACCAGAAAAGCCTTTAAAGAAAATGTAGGATTATTGTTTTACTGATTTATGGTTCGTTCTAGAGAATAATGAATGCAGTATATCACAAAAGGTATGCAGATACTGGTATCATGTATTGTCAGTGGTGGTTTACCAGGAGCTGAGACCTGACCTGTGTGTCTTTCAGATGACGTTGTTCTGAAGTTTGAAGACAGCCGTGTGCGAGCGCGAAACGTGTTGTACGACACTCTGCCTGTCCTGGTCCACGGCAACGGACCCACAAAGGTTTGACAGACACTCTCCTATCACACACTCGAGCCTTTTCACGCTGAGTCTTTATGTGTGTAGTCGGGTCGATAAAATCCTGATTCAATTCCCAGTGCACATTTTAAACACAAAGACTGAAATCTTAATTGCTAAACAAATCCAAGAATCCCATGCAAGTTTGTAGAGGTTTTTATTGCATCTCAAAATACTTTTATCCCCTGAGCTTCTTTTGCTGATTTGCTCATTTCTATTGCTCTATAGTGACCCACTGCAGGGTGTTTATACTATATTAAAACCAATGAACATGAAAATAGCTTTCATTAAACAACCTAAAATACCCCATTAACATATACATGAAACATCTAAAGAACCAACAAATGTGGAAAGCAGTGACCAACATGGGGTTGCTATGGTAACCCCCTGAGGCTGGGTTTAGGTTACGATCACACTGCCCCTTTAAGAGCGGACCGTGCACTTCTCTACCAGCGTGCTGCATTCAACACACAGCAACTCTAATAACACGGGTATACTAAATAGCACTCTTGAATAACATAACTCCCCACACAGAGCGACGAATCCCAGTGCACACCAATTTCTCTAATCCACGTACAGTCTACTCTAGAAGACTCATTTTCAATAAAGACAGATAAAAATAAAAATAAAAAATCACAGCAGATATAGGCACAATAGACTTAAGTGATCATGCTCCTATCGACATTACTGTAGATTTGGTGGGAAATAAAGACAACATTGGAAGTTCAATGCCAGCCTGCTAAAGGATCCTTTGTCTAAGAAACGGAATGTCAAACGACATTGTCCTCAATGTTTGAAAATGACCTTGTGAAACGCCTAGCTTCTTGGATGCTGCCATGGCAGTTTTGAGAGGTAAAATTATTCCCTGGGTAAAATCTGTGCTCACGACCTGGAAGGTGCTAAATCAAAAACAGACTGACATGTTCAAATCAAACTTGATGGTGTATGACCAAAGTTTTGTATTACAGAAGATATAAGAAAAAAAAAAAAAAAGCTTTGATACACTGAAAGAATCCGTTGGCTTGCGTATGGCGAGGACCCAAAAACAGCACAGGCAGACGGAATCACAGTCGGGAATGACCTTTATTATCACAGCAGTCTTTATACAGAGGCAAGGTAAAAAGTCTTGGTTCACAGCGTTCTTCTGCGAGATCTGAGAAGGAGTGAGACTGGCATCACTGACTGAAGGTAAAACCACCAACAGGTGGATTACCCAGCTGGCTGACAGGTCCAGTGGTGAGCTGTGTAGCCACCGAGCCGAACAGGTATCTAACCAGGAGGGAGCAGGTAAAACTCGTGGTCGAAGACAGAAGGCTGAGGTAATATCCTGGGCAGAGACGAGGTCGGCTCTGGCAACAGGTAATAAGTCCGGGGAAAACGGCTGGAAAGTCAGGCATAACACAAGAACAATTTGGCAATGGCGCAGAGACAGGAGCAGGCTTAAATGTCAGCACTCTTTCACAATGCTATGTAGACGGCGACGATTTTTCAGGTTAAAAAAATTTAACCAACATAGAAAAGAAAACCCGATTCCACAAAACAACTGTAAAACATTTTCATGAAAACGTGATCAACATTATAGAACCTGAGTTGTTGTAAAAAGTTCATCCTTTGATGTGCGACCTGGGATTCAAAGGTCAACTTGTTGTCAATTTGGGTGTCCAAATACTTGTATTTCTGCACTATTTCTACAGGGTTTCCCTTCTTTGAATACTGGGGTCTGAGCCAGAGGGGCTTTCCTTAAATCGATGTGCATTTTTTTGTTTTTTGAAACATTCATTTGCACGAGCAGCAAGCGGTACCACTCCAAGAAACTGGAGCAGGCTATGGTCCTTAGAGTCACCACCTTTCATTAAAGACACAATTACCAAATCACCAGCGAGCTTTACTATGTGATCATTCTCATGGTGACTTTGGCAAAAAGGGCTGTGTTGCATTTACTCTGACCTTTTGAGATCTGTTTGTTAAAAAGTCAATGACCCACAAAATCAGTCCAATGTCAATGTTCCTATTCCTCAACTGTTCTGCCAGTCTGTGGTTTTATTGAATTAAAGGCAGATGAGAAATCAATAAACAGCATATGAACAAAAGTGTTAGCCCCCTCAAGGAATAAAGAAGTGTGTTTTCCCTTAATGATATTTGTAAAGGAGGTGTTGGGAAAAAGACCTACACTCCCCGGGTTGTCTGGACAAATGAACCCGGCCGCCAACGAACACTCGACCACTCTGTGTCAATGATGATAATGTTGGATGTTAAAGATGACATTATTGAGGAAGATGATTGATATTTCAGGATAATGTCTATAAACCTGAAATCAACAAAACAAAGTGAATAACTTCTACATGGAAACAATTATATGTAAACAATAATGATAATAATATAAATATTTACAACACAAATATACAAATGAAGTAGGAATGAATGTGACTATTTACAATGTAACAGCGTGATGCAGTGATGTAATGGCACTTTCTCGCTTAAAGTTGGACAGTCCTTGACGCACCGCGGGAAGCGAAAGTGAATAAGGAAAATACAAATGTTGTCTTGCCCGCGAACGCATCGTCGGCACAAGCAAAGCAATGTGATGTGGAGGATGAAACAGCGTGATTAATTAAGGCTAGATTCTAGTCAGAAGGACACAATTTTAGAACATTCTGGAGAACTGAAATGATCACATGAGTTTAATTCATAATGATCAGACAGGATTTATTAACAAACGACAAACACAAGATCTCTACACATAATGAACTATATACAAAATCAACAAAACAAAAATGTGATAATGAGCTTAGACGCTGAAAAGCTTTTGATGCTGTAAACTGACTTTAAATATTTCAAATATTTAGGTGTGGTCTAAATACTATACTCCCCTCTTTTCCTCCATAAAGAAAGAGCTTGAAAAATGGAATCTCAGTCTTAGTCTAAACCAGGGGTGTCCAAACTATGGCCTGGGGGCCAAATGCGGCCCTCAGACCAATTTTTGTTGGCCCTCAGGCTTGATCCAAATAATAAAAAGTAGTACTTTTTACTGTAAAATTGGAATATTTCAAATATTTGGATGTTATTCCAACCTAATATTAATGTTCCAAGTCTTATTAAAAGGTGTTGAGGCTCATCAAAACTATGTCAAATGCAAAATTTTGAATAATTCCCTTCATTGTCGGGTTGTCTGTGACCCTCCACTCCGTATAAGTTTCAAAATGCGGCCCTCGGTGAAAAAAGTTTGGACACCCCTGGTCTAAACCAAAGGATTGAATCCATCAAAATGAATGTCTTGCCCAGATTTCTCTACCTATTCCAGACTCTACCAATTCCTATTCCAAACCGGCTGTTTGATGAATGGAATAACGCAATCTCTAGATTCATATGGCATGGTAAAAGACCCCGATTTAAGACCCTACAAGTACCAAAATAAAAAGGTGGTTGGGGTCTACCTTGCCTGAAAAATTACTTTATTTCAGCTCAGATCAGAGCACTGCTGTAGTGGTGTGACCCAGAATACGAGGCACAGTGGAAACATATTGAGTGCAGTACTGTGCCAGGGGTTCCTGCACAGGGCTTACTGGCAGATGACAAACGGCTGAATAACTTGGAGGAAGTTGAGAATCCATGAGTAAAATCTGCGTTTATGAAATGGAAAAAGCTAATCAAAGCATAGATTGAACAAAGATATTAAAATATTAAACATGGTGGCTTGTGACCAAAGCTTTAAGCCAAACCGCACCGATCTGAGATTTAAGATTTGGATACCAAAGGGTATAAGAGTTTTTTACCAGATTGTAAAAGAAAATCAAATGAAAAGCTTCGATATGCTGAAAGAATCCTTTGGCTTGGAGAAACAGGACTTCTATAGGTACTTACAAACAAGGAGTTATTATAATCAAGAAATAAAACACAGCACCAACAATTATAACCCTCTGACTGAAATCTTTATCAAAGCATATAAATCTGAACTTTCAAGGGGAAAAATAATCTAAAGTATATGGATGTACAGCCAATCTACGAAATATATTAAAATTAAATTGGAAAAGGAAGGTAATTTTGTTTTGATGGATGAGGAGTGGGAAGAAATATGTACATCACAGTGGAGGACCACAAAGTCCCATGTTTGGAGGGAATTTTGTTGGAAGAATGTGACTCGTGCACCATGTCAAAGTGCACATTATTCACAGGGAGGGGCTGAATGCTGGAGAAACTGTGGTTGCCAGGAGGCAAACCATTACCATGTGTTTTGGGACTGTCCTGTAGCACAGAAATATTGGGCACAAATTAACCAGGCAATACAGAATATTTTTGGAACAATGTATTTAGGCCTTAAAACTCCCGTTATGGACATAATGGATGGATATCTTTGGGGCATACTTTTAGCCGCCGGGAAGAAGGCAATCACAAAAAAATGGATGGCACAGACTGCGACGATTAAGGACTGGATGGACGTCATAACTGACATACGCACAATGGAAAAAAATAACTGCCGGACTCATCTTGAAAATGGACACATTCAACAAACAATGGACAAAATTGGACTCATACTTAATGCCATAAAATGCGTTAACCCCTCGCTCCATTGGATGCTACCTCATAATCTGCAAAATTTATGCTTTACTTATTCTGAGTTCCCTATGGTCCTGCCAACCCTGCCCTTTTTTTTTTTTTTTGATTCTATATATTTTTAAAATAATAATAATAATTATTATTATTATTATTATTATTATTATTATTATTATATGAGACAATGAGTGTGTGTGTGTGTGTATGTATACGTGGATATTTAAGTGCAAACATATATTTATATATATGTATGGGTATGAGGGAAAATGTGTATGCATATATGTATGTATGTATATGTGCAGATGAATGTCTGTGTATGTGGATGTGTACATATATTTTATAATTAGGCCCGAGCGCCACAAGCTGGCAACAGCCTTATTAGTTCCGCAAGGCCGTGCGAAGCGCTCGCCCGCTTCCAAACACTCACTAACGCACTCCTCCACTCATGCACATCCCGTGCATACTAATTAGTAGTAAGAAAATGTAACATTATCGTCGTAAACGGGCGAAGCCCGTGCAAAAGTGTGCACTAAATGAGTGCTTTACATGGGCGGTCGTCATCCCCATGTAAAGCACTCGTTTGAAGGAGCGCGAGCGCTTTCCGAAAATGTATAGTTTATGATATTTGAAAAATGGGAAACATTGTTTTCGCATCGGAATATTCGTCTTTCCTCTTTCTTCTTTCCTCCTAGGGCGTTAGCCCGTAAAAGCTGAAATTTGGTGGAAATGGTGTTGAGGAGTGGGACATCAAAAGTTACCCATATTATTTTGATATCTTTCACGGTGTCTGTGCGGCGAAGCCGCAAACTATTGCTAGAATTTCTGAAATTTCTGAAATTTAAAATTTGCTGCCATTTGCTCATACAAAGTCCGAATTTGAATCAGTTGTTAAACCCTTTGCCTGAAACCTACTTGAAGTGAAACAGATTAATTTGGCGCGATAGTGCCCCTTACAGTGTGAAATAAAATTTTATATGGGGAGCAAAATATTTAGTTTTTGGAAATTGTATGAAATTTGGCACGAAATTACATTTCGCCGTCCTGATCCAGAAATCCAATCAGACCCATGTCATATTTGTTACGGCGTAGCAGAAACCTCCCATGTTATTCCAATGGGAAAATCGCCAAATCTCTGAAATTTTAACATACTTACACTGTATACTTTTACGAACTCCTCCTTGGGCATATTGCCCGACTAACTTAAAATTTGGCGAGTCTCACCTTCAGGAGTGGAATATCAATAGTTATAACATTTTTTATTGTAAGTGCGAAGCCAAGAATTTCAAAAAGATTACCTTTTGACTGGGGACCACAAAAAGGAGTGGGCCATCAAAAGTTATTCAACTTCTACTTAAAGAAATTATGGTCTTTGTGCGGCCCACCCGCAAACTTTTCCCAAAATATTGACATTTTCAGTACACAATAATGCCCCTATTTGTAAAGCAAAGGGGAGAAAGCGCGATAGCGCCACAGATTCGGCAGTAGGTGTAATAAAAGGCGTGGCGGCGGCGGCGTGGCGGCGGCGGCGGCGGCGTGGCGAGGGCCGATCATTGCCGATTGCGGCTGTATTTATTATTATTATTATTATTAACTTTATTTTTTCCACTCCTCTTTTTACATAGTTTAGTTTGTGTGATGTAAGTTTTTGCTGCTATATGTTTAAAAAAAGAATAAATAGAAATGATCACATGACAATTAGACGAAATACAACCACGGTAAACATAACGGAAAGCCAACAATATAATAAACTTGTGGATGGTGGATTATGATTGGTTAAAAGTTTTGAGGAGAGAACACTAATTGGGTGAATGGTTGTAGGGTGGTTACTGTGTAGAAATGCCCAAATAATATTGAAAAAAAATTAACAAAGTTAGACCCTAGTTTTTCCCTAGACATGTTTGGGTGAGACTCTGTCTCCTTCCTTTATAAACTTTATTAACAAACAAACACAAATACGTGTGTTTTCCCTCAGCTTCAGATGAACTACCTGGGGAACTACATCCCAAACACGTGGACGTTTGAGACGGGCTGCACAGTGTGTGGACAAGACCTGCTGCCTCTGTCCTCGCTCAAGGTCTGCGTCCTTCTGTCCTCTCCGCTCCATCTGCCCTCCTTATTCCCCACCTCCTCCCTTCCTCCTCCCCGCTTCGCGATTCTCTCCTCCTGCTTCTCCTGATTTGTCCTCTTTTCCTCTTCCTCGTCTCCTCCTCCTGTTTTATGTTGCACCTTAAGGCCGAGACAAGTTCCTACGTTTTTGAATTTTGTTCATTGACAATGGCAATAAACTCTTTCTGATTCTGATTCTGATTCTGATTCTGATCTGTCCTCTTCCTCCTGATCTGTCCTCTTCCTTGTCTCCTCCTCCTGATCTGTCCTGTTCCTCATCTCATTCTCCTCCTGATCTGTCCACTTCCTCGTCTCCTCCTCCTGATCTGTCCCCTTGTCCTCTTCCTCGTCTCCTCCTAAAATCTGTCTTTTTTTACTCGTCTCTTCCTCCTCCTGATCTGTCTTCTTGTCCTCTTCCTCGTCTCCTCATCCTGATCTGTCCACTTTACTCGTCTCCTCATCCTCCTGATCTGTCCTCTTCCTCGTCTCCTCATCCTGATCTGTCCTCTTGTCCTCTTCCTTGTCTCCTCATCCTGATCTGTCCTCTTTACTCGTCTCCTCCTCTTCCTGATCTGTCTTCTTGCCCTCTTCCTCGTCTCCTCAAGCTCAGTCCTCACTCTAATCCTGATATTTCCTCCAGGAGCTCCCTCTTGTCCTCATAGGGGTCTTCATCCAGCAGCCCACTCCCTTTGTCAGTGTGTTCTTTGAGCGTTTAGTGAAGCTGCAGTACCCGAAGGATCGACTCCAACTCTTCATTTACAACAAGGTAATTAATCTAGAGCTGGACAGTTCATAGTGTTTTGTCTAGTTTCACTCACTGTCTCTGTGGCGTCCCCGTCGGGAAGGAGCGTCATCATGAACGGCACATTAGCGTCTTCTTAAAGGATCATGGAGCTCTTTATCAGAAAGTCAGTTCTGTTGGACCAGATGAAGAGATGGACATCGCCGCCTCCCGAGACAAGGCCATGTGAGTCTAGCTGACAGTATGCCAGAAATCACATTGTACCAACATGACTTATGGAACAAACTTTATTGACCCCAAGGGAACTTGGACACAGTGACTCAATCTTACTATTATTTTGACCTTCTGTGTGATTCCAGCGACATGTGCCGGAGCGATAGTGCCTGCGACTATTTCTTCAACCTGGACATTGAAGTGGTGCTGAAGAACGAGGACACTCTGAAGATCCTCATCGAGCAGAATCTGTAAGTGGCATTAAGGACACAAATGCTTAAGCTCATGCTAACCCTGAGTGTCCTCTGCAGCCCTGTGGTGGCCCCCATGATCACCAGAGCGGGCCGGCTCTGGAGCAACTTCTGGGGAGCTCTGAGTGTGGAGGGCTACTATGCTCGCTCCGAGGACTACGTGGACATAGTGCAAGGACGCAGGCAGTGAGTCCACAACCTTCAGCTACAGGCATTTCCAGACAAGCGACTGAGCCTTTGCAAAAATGTCCAAAACAAGCAACCCCAGCCCCACAAAAATAAGTAAAACATAAAACGACTATCAACACTGAACGAGAGCTAATCAGAAGTCTAATTGTCTATTTGTAGAGCATAATTCATACACAGAGTAATTCAAAGAAAAGATGCTTTCAAATCACAATACAAACTAATAAAACCATTAGAATAGTGTAGATAAAAGTCATATATCCAGCTAAACAGAACTGTTGTGAGCCTGGATTTGAACTCTGAGTAGACATATTTGATATTAATAGCAACTTTAAATAGTTAATTAACTGTTTTTCAGCCTTTATTAGGTCTATTATTGTGAAACAGACATTAAAAAAGGCGAACCATTTCAGCTTTTTAAATTTTATATGGACATATTGATAACATTGGATGAACCAATGTTCAATATGAAAATATGAATTATAAATAAGCTAGGGTAAACATTTCATTCTGCAGTACACTCGCAGTATATATGCAACATATATTGCAATCAAATCAAAATCAAAATTTGAGGTGGCACAATTATCAAATCGCAAAGATTACAATTGTTTAATAAAAGTACATGTAGTACATGTAGTATGTAGATCCTTTGTGAACAAGTCCTTAGGGTACAAACTAAAACACAAGCGCTGTCTTTCCAGCACTTGTCAGTAATGATACTTTTTTATTGTAAATGTCCTTAATGGGGTTCTAAAAAATCTGATTTTTGTTTTACAATCAAAGACTCCAATTTTGACTTCCAATCACTTTGTGCCAATGAGAACACACCTTTCCCCCCTGCTCATTCGTCATAATTACAGGTGTATTTCTTCACAGAAAGCCCATATGAATCCAACTGTACCTGTACACCATATATTAAAACTTTTCCTGTCCCATTTGCAGAGGGGTGTGGAATGTGCCCTACTTGTCCAACGTGTACTTGGTGCGAGGCAGCCTTCTGCGCTCCGAGCTCCAGGACCTGTCTCTGTACAGCGCCCCAGGTTTAGACCCAGACATGGCCTTTTGTCACCAGCTCCGCACCAAGGTACTCCAGCGTCATCTGCAGGACATGTCATAAACACATTTTGTTTATGAAAATTTTATATAGAAGTTAGGTAACAGTATGTGTTTTATGTATTGGGTTTTAGACATCACAGTTTAAAGGGCAATTTAAATACATATATTTTTATATAAAATGTGTATGTGTTAGAATTCAGTAATTCTCAACTTTTTTTTTTCAACCTTTCTTCACAGTCTGCCACTAGACTCTTTGATTAATATTTACCATGGATGTTATTCCAATCCCACCAAACTAAGAAGCCTGTAGGGCTGGGCAGTCTCACAAATGTTTTTCCTCCCCATTTTTTATTAATTTATGTTGCCTTATTAAAAATAAGTAAAAACGACTTTCAATATAAATTTCTTGAACATATGCAATACCGACCGATTTAAGACAAAAAATTGTCAATTTCTTTCTCCAAAGCCTGAACTCTGCACCATTAAACTGGCTCCATTAAAAGTAAAAGACCCATGCTGATGATTGACCATTAGAACTGACTGAACCTCAATTCAATTTTCATTCATTTCAAAGTTCAGTTTATTTCAGTCACATTAAAGGGCTTGTATCATGCAAAATTGACTTTTCAGAGCTTTTAACCTCCTTACAGTGCTATTGGTACCTCGTATACGTGCCCAAAGTGTCTTTTTGATTGACTGTCTTGCAGTCAATCGCTCGAGAGGAACCGCGGCTATTTAAGCACAGTTCGCTTTAAACGCTACTTCTTTTGTTCCAACGCTGCTGCCGCTGACATGTGCCGCTGTTTACACCCCCACCATCCCCACTCGAGGCTACGTCATGGTGTGGGCGGGGAACGCACGCTCACGCTGAGACGCACGTAGTCTCAGCTTGAGCAGATTGCTCTTCGCGAGGGTGGGGCGAATCTCAAACTTAGTCATTTGCCTTTCTGGGTTTGTGAGCGGGGTCCAAGTTATGGATTATATTTTATAACTATTATGTTATGGGTGTTGCGCAGCACTTATTATTATCAACTATGCCCTCAGGGTTGACTTTGAAACGGGAAAAATAGCAGAATATAGGATCTTGAAGAGTAACAAAAAGACTGAAAAGGCAGAAGCCAAAGGCAGAAGCCAAGCTGATTAGCACCTCCCACACTTTGGGTAAGCACCTGTACCTCTTTTGGATGTCCTGCAGTGCTGTTTACTCAAGAGTTCTTGACTTGACTGGTCTCCAAAGTGTTCTCATTTTTGTGGCTTAAGTGAGTCATTTTTCACAGTGACTGAATATATATATATTTTTAATTCATTCTAAAACTAGTATTAAAACTAGACACTCATTTGAACAAAATTGGACCTTCAAGAGTAGTTAGAATGACATTGATCTATATCAGAACTAGCATAAGAAACTCCTATTATTTTATTTTATTTTTGAAATGACATTCTGTAGACATAAAAGGCTTAATATGATGTATTAAGCCTTTTCCAAAAGATTGAGTTATTCTGTAAAATAAGTATTGTACATGTGAAAAGTGTACCGTAAACAAACCTGTGCTGTCTTCTGCAGGACATCTTCATGTACGTGACCAACCAGCAGACATTTGGACGCATCCTCTCCACCGAGAACTACCAGACCAGCCACCTGCACAACGACCTGTGGCAGATCTTCCAAAACCCGCTGGTCAGAGCCACGCTCATCACTCACCTTTTATTACAGTAACTATGGTTATGAGGGAACTTTCAAATCATTTACAACCTAACTTTTGCCTGGCACTGGTGATTTAGATTGGAGCGCATTACTGCTTGTTTCTATAGAAATGCTGTTCCTTGGCTATAATATTCCACAGTATGAATAAAATTGGTTGAAATGACAGAAGTAGAGCAGAATTCCAAAACATATTTACATGGAACATTTATTTGTCAAATTATAATGTTTCTGTTTGGGCCCAGTGTAAAACTTGGTTGCTGGGTAACAGTTATGGAATTTGCTTGTGTGATGTCATGATTTTACAATCAGGATGTAAATATATAAACCTAAAAATGGCAAAACTGTGATAAAATGTGTAATTTTTTTAGCGAAAACTGAAATATAATTATCTTAATTTTGTGTGTGTGTGTGTGTATGTGTGTGTGTGCGCGTGCGCTCTTGTAAAATTAGTCGTCCAACCTGTCATAGACACTTTAAATTTATACCTTTAGGTTTTTATCAATAAATCATCATATACTTTAGCGTGATGCATTTTGTGTATATAAGACAAGTGAAGACTGAACTGTGTGTGCTGTAGGACTGGGAAGAGCGCTACATCCACCCTAACTACAGCCGCGTGCTGAAGGACCAGTTGGAGACTGTAAGTAGCTCACTCACGCCACAGGCTTGACCGGTGAGCATAACACCTGACCACACTCTCCCTGTGAACCCACAGCCTTGTCCAGATGTCTACTGGTTCCCCATCTTCTCAGAGACCGCCTGTGACCACATTGTCGAAGAAATGGAAAACTTTGGGAAGTGGTCTGGAGGAGGCTATACGGTACGTCATTCAGACGAGCACAGGATTCTGGAATGTCCTTTGCAAATAAAAATACCATGTGTTTGTTGTCTAAAAGCTGCTAGTTGTTTAGACCTGTACAAACATGTTCCACTGTCTGAGAGGTTGGTGGTGCGAATTACAGCTCCCTCTGGCGAATACTGCCATTGTGTCATTGGGCAAGTCGCGTAACCCGCCTCGCCCTCTGTGTATGGGCAGACTGGTGTGTGAATGTGTGTGTGAATGGGTGACTGGTTCGCTTTGAGTGCCTTGAAGGGGGAAAACCGCTGTATAAAATGCAATAATATAATAATAAAGTACAATAAGAACCATTAACAAAGAAGGTTACCTTGATCACACCAATATTTAATTTTTGCTCCCTGCACTGTTGGTCTGCTGCTGTGGTGTCTGCGTGCTGCGTTTGGGACTGGCCGCATGCAGCATGTCGACCTTCATAGTACCAGTACTATAGGTTATAAGTTAAAATGTACAACCGAACACGAGAGCCTTTTTTCCTGGCAATTTATAT